>BGPR01012722.1:0-22737 GCA_013235015.1 Araneus ventricosus | reverse complement strand
TTTCCGCAGAAAGTGTGGGGAGGACCCTCTTCCCCTGACACGCCGCCAATACCAGGTGTCCCGGATTACCAATTTGGATGTCTGATCCCGATTTTTGACTCTTTGTCTTGGATTTGAATTAAATACCCAGTTTCTTTTTTTATTATTGATTGGTTCAGTAAAATAGCTGCCAGGTGTGGGGAACATGCGGCCTTCTTGAGTTTCTTATGCGGCCATACCAGTTATTTACAATTTGCATTGAAATAACATTTGTTTGTAATGTAATAATGATTACAAAACAGATTCTGCTCGTGCAGCCTTTTGCCCAACTGCCGTATTTCATGATGCCTTTCAGTGCTAAAAGGTTCCCCACCCCTGAAACATCTCATATGAAATGAAAAAGGGATTAACTAGATTAAAATTTTTAAAAACTGAAATTTGATCAGTTATCGGTTCCAATTTTTACAATACTTAGAACATTGTATCAATCAATCAAAATATTAGAATAATAGAGAGTAATATGAATATATTAGAATATGATTTATAATAAAAACATAAATAAGGAGTAATAAATAAAACGTAATAAAAGGAAAAGAATGTTAACCAACAAGCTTTCTAGGAAAAGTTTACCCCTTAATAGGAACGGAGAAATAATGACTGAGACAGAAATTTTACGAAAGGCGGAAAACGATGTATAACTATTGTCCTACCGCCCCAGGAGAAAAACCCTGGACAGGGTTGCCGCAAGTAGACAATAAATAGGTATGAAATCAACCGCAATATTTGGCGAACTAAGTGCACTTCTTAAGGCGAGGAATTTGTTTTCGACCGTAGTACAAAGCCAAACGAGACTTCCGTCAGTTCTATCTCCGCCAAATGAAATAATGCATTTTCCTTCACCCCCAAAATGCAATGGAATATCCCGTTTCCATAACGCCTGCCACAAGCATGTCTGGTGTCTAGGGTTTTTCTCGTGGCGGTAATACAGTAGGATTGTTGAAATCCGGACACGCCGGGTGGGGGGACGAAGGCGTATTTGAGGGGGGAGGGGGCCAAAGTTTAGTATAAATTCTAAAAGATGCCTGCCAATTAAACTCTTTCACACAGCACAGAGTTTGAGGGAATTAAAAAAAATTAAGATTCATAATGCAAAGAAGATGGACATTTTTATTAATGTTTGGTAAATCGAAACTACATTAATGAAAAACAGAATTAAAACAAAAATACCAAGACTTTTAATTTTCAGTTTGAACTGGGGTTTGGAAATGGAGACTCGTCTACTTTCTCATGAACAATGGATGTAAAAGTGTAAACAATGAATTTTCTGTCATTGGTGGAATGACGTCACGTTTCTCGAATACGTCAGAATTTCTCTATTGCAACGAAATTTCTCTCTCATCACATTCACAATAATCCGGACATTTTTAAGATCCGGTACAAGTCCGGACATCAGCTTGAAATCAGGACGTATGGTAACCCTATGTATAACCTTAGCCTTGCGTCGTATAAGCGAAGCACTTTATCAATACAATGGCTACGAATCAATTGGGACTGTGATAAAACGACCTATAAATGTAAACGGCGTATAAATGAGAAACGTATAAATGGCGCGTTACTATGCTTTATTATTTACGGATGCTGCCAGAGGATTCAGCGCTAACAGCTATTCATAATTTTGCAAAGATCCTTCGTGACCCCAACCATAAAAGTTTTAAATATTATAATTACCGAGTTTGCTGTTTCATGTAATTGGCAGAAGCATGCAAATGTGATAGCAGTTGTTGAAAATTCAGTTTCTCTCATCATTTATCACCAGTCCTCGAAAGCAGTTGTTTTGCAAATGCAAACTTTTATGGATTGCAGCACACCTTCCCTGGAGAAACAAAGAAACTGTAACCATAACAACCTCAACTTTTGGTAGGTTTAAAAGCCCATAATTATAACAAAGCAGTTATAGCCAAGGAGCATTTGCATATATTGACAAACACAAAAATAGCATACAAATTTCATACATTTATAGACTTTATATGTAGATATATATATTCTAAGTAGCTTCTGAACATTCATGGCGTGCCTCCGTTTGAGAATCAGTGTTCCAAATCAGGACTTAACACTTTGGCTGCCGAACACGCACTTTGACTCACCCCCGTGATTCACACTTAATCTCTAATTAGATGATCCCTTCTCTACTGCAGTTAAGATATAACAGAGAAAGAGTATAAATACGAATTAAGGGAAGTTTTAATGTGAAAGAGTTAAAAATACAAAACAATAACAAACTGGTGGATGACGTCATCAGAGGCCATTCATCCATGCAGATTCAAAACCAGAATAGGATTTCTGTAGAGGAAAAAGACTTTAAGGTCTAAATTTAATAATAATTTTCCTCTAAGGCCTGAACCTACTCCGGAATAAATTGGAGAGAAAAATATTTATCCACAAAGAAGAAATACAAAACAGTATTTTAAACAAAGTCTGAAAAGAAGTGCTTAAAATCTCTTGAATCTTACTTAAGATGTGGAATGGAAGAAAAGAAAGAACGCCGTTACAAAACTCAACTTTGTATATAGGTGTGCGCACCTATCTCCATCTAGTGAGGGATACGCTAACTAAAAAATTAGTAATTTTTTGTTGATTTTTCATAAAAAATATTTTTTGTAGTTTTTGAACAGAACTCCGTCTCTTACCCGTGACCAGACCGGTCACTAAACGGTTTGATAGGCAAGGCACGGAAATTTTATTTACGAAAAAAAGAAAAACAAAACAAACAAACAAAGAAATATTTACACTGTGTTACAGCACAGAGATTTTCACTTTTATACTATTAGTTCGTAATAGTCTTCTTTTCTTTAGATGTTGTTTTACCTTTCCTTTTTGAAGGGGGGGGGGATGTCCGGTAATTTGGAGCTTCTTGGTTCATCTCGCTGGAAAGTTGAAGGCTCGGAAAAGATTTCTGTTTTCGCTTATGAATTTGACAATACTACAACTTTTATGCCTGGAGACGAGGTTATTGGCGACTCTTTTCAGCCATTCTTGTTCGAAGTTCGGCACTGGCCTCCTCATATGCCAAGACACTGTGAGAATACACTCCGCGGCGTGGTGAAGTGCCGTGCCAATTCCACCACAACTGCAATAATCGCTGTCAGAGAAGAGTCATCTACAGAGGTGTAACGAGAATAAATGTCGTCCGGGTCATAATATGATTCTATCTTCCCGCCCTTCGTCATCAGCACTAAATTAGCTTGTGTGAACGACGCCCGGGGAGTGGTATTTCTCCCCCCCCATCGTATTTGATTTTAAAATATGACATAAACGCATTAACGTTTTGTCACTATGGCCAGTGGCGTAGCGAGAGTAAGTGGCGCCCGGAAAATAATATGATTTTTTTTTATTTCAGTCGTCATCAGTGGCGTAACAAGTGTAAATGGCGCCAGGGTATGGAATTATTTTTCCGCCCTCTCATCATATGGCTTTGAAAAGTGACGTAAACTCAGTAATGTTTTGTTTAAACGTCGCTCCCTAAGACTGTCGCCTGGGCCATATGTACACCCCTTACCCCCTGGTCGCTACGCCACTAGTCAAACACCAATTAGTTACGAGATCCGAATCTCGGGCGTGAGTCATGACAGCGAATGCAGTGGCGAAGTAACGGGACGCAAAGAGGGTACAGATCCCCCCTGCTCCAGTCTTAGGGAGCGCCGTTTAGACAAAATATTAGTGTGTTTATGTTAATTTTTAAAATCAAATATGAGGAGGGGTGAGAAATAATACTTCCAAACGGGCGAAATATTTATTACGAAATTTCATATTTATTATTATTCCCCGGTTTCATTAACCCTCGCTACGCCACTGGATGTTGACGAGACTGCAGGTAGAAGGGGCTGTCTGTTTTAACCTCCAATGCATAGGCGGCTGGTGCCCCAAAAAAGTGGGGGGTCAAAAGAGGTGCGGGTGGGTGGGGTGCCCCTAAAGCTGGGTTTTTTTTGTAAAATTGGGCTATATTATTGGATTTTAACGTCATTATTTATTAAATTCTTCGACCTTCTCTAAAAAATTCGACACACGGGCTCAAAAATCGGAACAGATTACCACCGTAGACTCCCTCCTTCCAATTCAAAGTTCCATTTCAATTCTTATGAAATAATAACGTGAGAAAAATATAAAACACTTATCTATTAAGTCAGTTCTTCTTTCTTTAAACTTGTGAATCTATCAATGATGTCGTCACAAAACGGCGTACTCCCAAACACAGAGAAAGCAGGTCAGTTATAAATTTATTTATTTGATATTATACAATATACATCCGTATTATAAAATAGAAGAAAAATATCCTGCGATTTTTGTTTTTCGCAAATTGTTCTATTACCTTAGTAAAGTCAACATCTATAGTATTTTCGATCTTCAAAACAGCAAGTGCAAAAAGCCTCTCTTGACACATACTATTTCTAAGATATGATTTTAAAGATCTTAAGCATGAAAAACTTCTCTCACATGATGCAGTTGAGACAGGTACCAAAAGAAGAATTTGGATTAGTTTTGTCAAGTATAGAAATATATCACAGAGTTCCTTTCCAACAAGAAAATTGCACCTTTTCCTCAGTTCTGTTATCTCCGTGGATATTTCTGGCAAAGAGTCGATGTATTTTTTGTACATTTTCTGAAAAATTTGGATCTCTTCCTTTATTTTTTCCATATCAAGATCATATGTTTCAGAGACTTTTTGAATTGATGCATTTTTTATAACTCTTGCTAGCTCGTACTCCTTCCTCTTCTTCTCTCGGTACGTGTATTGGGTTTCCCTCCATCATTAATTTTGAACTTCGAAAAGTGGGGGCAAGGCCCCTTTACTTTTGGAAGTGAGGGGGCAGTTGCCCCCCTTGCGCCCCCGGACGAGCCGCCTATGCTCCAATGCAAGTGTCTTCTGCGTGCAGTGGCGTAGTGACTGGGAGTTTAAGGGCCGAATGGATAGATCGGGCGACAGTCTTAAGCTGCTATCACACGGAGAGCTATCGTGCGCTATTATCTTGAGCCTGAGCACAATGCCACTCAGCAGAAAAGTTTGTAGCACGTGACGCATTGAGGCAACCTATCAGACAGAACGCCGCCCGATGCCCCCGCGCCTGTTGCCATTACAGCTACCGAACCGATTGAATGGACATGGGAAACCGGTCAGACGGGGTTTCAGTATCGGGGAAGGCGAACTACGTCACCGTCAAAGTCACACCCGATTGGTTTGAATTTCCGCTGCTCACGATTTTCCGTCCCCATCGTGTGCATTTTCAAGCCGATTGAATACAGCCCACGATTTCCGTCAACTTTTCTTACCTGTCACGTGCTACAAACTTTTTTGCTGAGTGGCATTGCGCTCACACTCAAGATAAGAGCTCACGATAGCAGCTTTAGAGGACCATGGAGGCAAAATCTAAGTGCGTATTTGTCACTTTTTAAAGCTAATTGTGATGAGGGGGCGCTACGTCACTGAGCAAACGTGTTAAAACTATATAGACCCACGAACGTATTACACCGTTACACAAAAAACGATACTTACGCGATGAAACATTATACTCTCTCTTCCATTCTCTCGTATATTTCCATAATAGGGCACGTTTTGTTTAATTTCGTCATATAGTGAAGAGAATGGAGTATGCATTTTGGGCCTCTTCCCGTTGGCTGGGTCCAAAATTTGATGCACATCTACAGTGGCTTAGCGACCGGAGGGCAAGGGAGGTATAGACACCCCGGGGCCAGTTTTAGGGAGCGCCATGGAGTCAAAATCTACTGCGTTTATGCCATTCTTAAGGCAAAATATGATGAAAGGGTGTAATAATAATATCATGCCCCTATACCATTTTCGCTTGTTAAGCCACTGGTGACGACTAGAATAAAAAAAGTAAGATTATTTTCTGAGAGCTATTCACTCCCTCTACGCCACTGGCCATGTCTACAAGGCTTTAATGTTTTTATGTCACTTTTTAAAGTCAAACACAATGAGGAGGTGAAAAAAAATACCATTTCCCGGGACCGTTTCCAGAAGCTAAGCCACTGATGATAATTCGGGGGAGCGAAAAATAATATTATGACCCGGGCACCACTTACCCTAGCTACGCCACTTCACATCTCTAATTTCGGAATCAAGACCACGCACTGAATTTCATAAACTAGCTTTTTGAGTTAACGTATTCCCACACACACGGACAGGCAAACAGTCCACTCGTCGATGGATGTGGTCTAAAATTCAACACAGAACTCTTCATTTTGTTATAAATCTCACAACAGTGCTGTAAACGCAATTGAAGCAGTGCCGGAACGCTCTAACTTGGGTGACAAAGATCGCACTGTTTTGAGTAAGTTTTTAAAATTTTTCTTATTTATTTACCGGGGGGGGAAAAGCAGTACCGGAACGGCGTTCTGGCTCCACTCCACCCCTGGATCACGTACTGAAATTTATCCCCCTGTCTTATTGCGTTTTTGTGTTATCAGGTTCGCAATTACACGATTAAACAGACCTACAAACAGACAACCCCTCAACGAATTTGGTCTAAAATTTAAAAAAGATATACAATTCTAGTGTAAAAAAAACGCGATTTTCATTTTTTTTAGATATTTAAATTTTTAAATGTCTTTGCGCCGTTTCAAGTTTTCAGTCACTTTTCGACGGGAGGCTGTCTCTGCGAAACGGCTTCTGGGATTGAGGCACGTAAACTTACTTACATTACTCAACTGTGACTCTTTGTGACTAAAGTAGCTCTATGTGACTAAAGTAGCTATGTGACTAAAGTAGCTATGTGACTGAAGTAACTCTTTGTGACTCTGAGATTATGTGACTGAAGTAACTCTTTGTGATTGAGATTATGTGACTTCAATAGATCTTTGTAACTCTCAATTTATGTGACTGATTCGCGATTTTGGTTGCTTTTGTTGTTTTTTTTCGCGGAAAAAGTTCTTGTTTTCAAATGTAATGTATTTATTCATGTTATTAATATTGCATACAATTTCTGTTAGTAACAATATTATGTAAAATCGGACGATGGTGAGAGAAATAGCAAACATAAGAAACAAAATTTGGAAAATCTAGATATATACCGTTCACAACCGACTGCAGCAAGCGGCTGAGGCCGCCAGACAGTTAGGTATGAGAAAGTGCGGTAAGCTAGGTTGGTCACTGCGTACGTGCATCGGTCGCTGTGACGTCATCAAAATTCTTCGTGATTTTCGCCAACTTTGCAACTCGACTGTGACTAAACCGTAATTCCAAATTCTAAAATTCTTTTCACAGTCTTCAATGTCCACCTTTCTCTGTCAAATGAAACTAAACCAACTCTCTGTGTTATTTGGTTGCGGAGCGATAAGCGTTTAACTTTAGTGCGAAAAGCGTCATAATATTTTCCTTTCCCGACACCCTCTTAGACCACTATGGAGGGACGTAAGTTTACGTCAAAACAGTATACCAAATTTCACCCCGAGTTGCTTATTTTGTTTTTGAGCTAAATTTCACCCCGAGTTCCTTATTTCGTTTTTGAGCCAAATTTCACCCCGAGTTCCTTATTTCGTTTTTGAGCTACCGTGTTCATATGCACACGGATCAACAGATATCCAGATTTCCCGTTGACGGATTTCCTCTGAAATTTTGACACGGTTTTCCATTTTTAGTACACAAACGAAATTTCATTCGCCGTACTCTTCCCGTTTTTGGGTTACAGCAATCATAGACACACAAACCTATTTCCAAAAGTTCTTTTTTGAGGATTCAAGGATGATTAAAACATGGAGATTAGACATAATTTCGAGGTCGAATTTTCCGACTATTAAAAATATACTTTCACCTTCTATACTTCGTACTAGGGATGGTAAAAACCTACAGGTTTAAACCGAAAATCGTTTTTTTCTTTTGGTTAGCCGGTTTTTTTCTGTTATTTTTTTGCCACGGTTTAAACTGGTTATTTTTTTAAATCCAAAATCTGGGCGGAAAACCGGGTCGGAAGATAGGCTCGATTTTAGGTTCGACTAGGCTAAAACTTACCAAGTTATAAAGCTTTGAATTTCATCATCTTAGGCCGTTTGTAACACCGTTGGTGCTTTTGTGTTGTATGTGTTTTTGTTCGTATTTGTGTATGTTTTTGTCTGTGTTTATGTGTGTTTTTGTATGTATTTGTGTTTTTTTTCTATTTGCACGTAGCTCTGTAATCCATATCTTCCAAATATTGTAACTTTTTCTTTCTTGACTGGTCTGTCTCCTCTCCGTCGATCCTTGCTGACTCTAAACCCTTTGGGTGAGTCGGTCGGCGTGGGTTATATATGTATGTATCGTCTTAGGTCAATCACCGACAACCGCTTCCTCGAGGCGTCTATTGGGTGGCGGATTACTGACAGAGTCTTTATGAACAGATAAATATTGGCCAATGGATTGATTTCCTACAAAAACAATACGAATAAAAAATTTTGTCCACAAACGTTGCTTTTTAAAAAAAACACACACCGAAAACCAATTTTTTCCAAAACCGGTTATTTTGAGCGGTTTTAACCGCCAGGTTAAACCGGAGGTGAAAAAAAAAACCGGTTTAACCGAAAACCAGTTTTTTTTTTTTTTTTTTTTTTTTTTTGCAATAACCGCCATCCCTACTTCGTACACGAGAAAACAAAAAGCTAATCAGATCTTAATTTGGGAAAGATTAGAGAATTTTTTGAATTAAAGTTGAATTTTTGGAGTATTTTTGCTAATATATTGAAGAAACCATGCAAAATGGACACAAGCTGTTAAAAGTTTTCATGAACCCCACCTGGATTCGGGATCCATAGTTCAGGAGGCTCTGATTTTAAAGCTTTAAAAAGCAACTTGTTCCATCTTACCGCTTTGTATTGTTTTTTACGTACTTTACATTGCTCAATAAAAAAGCAACAATGTCATACATAATCAGGGTCGTCTTAACAAATTTGAGCGTCCTGGGTTACAGCAATTTCACGCCTCTTCAGGAATTTAAGCGTCATGGCCCATCGGAAATACCTATATAATAATATAATTTAGGGCTGAAAAAAGTCCCTTGTTCTCTGATTAATATTTTACAATTTTTCAAAATAGGATTCTGCAAGCCAACTTCCCCTAATCGTATACATGATTAATTTTCACGGTTACGTTATGAATATAAAAAATATTCATACTTCAGCTCTGTATGAATATTTTTTGAACTGACATACATGGTTATGTAAGATTATAAAATCGGTGTTTCGATCGAAGAACAATAGTTATAAGACATAATCATATTTTTATTTTTAACATATTTAAATTTGTAATTAAAAAAATTTTTGCTTCAAAATTAAAAGAAAATCAATATAGCAAATTTTTAGGCGACCTTGGATCAACGGCGCCCCTGGGGCCCAATGGATAAGATGGCCCTGCATATAATGGAATTTGAAGAAGGAGACGTTGACGAATCAAGAAGACAGAATCTTGAAAGAATTTGCATAGGCAGGATACACTTTGCAAACAAAGAGGTGGCATGTGCATACACAAGCTCCATTTATTGCCATTAACAATGAGCACCAATCTATATATATCTATCCTATTAAATTTCGAAGGTAAACAAACATATGTATCTATGTCCTTCTATCTTCTCACGAACCACTGAATCCTGAAACTAGCCGTAAGTACTAAAAGATGGAAAATAATGCAAGGAATCCATTTCGACTATTTAAATTCCGAAATAGTAATTAGTTAAAAAGATATTAATTAAAAACGTCAAAATGAATTAATTGACGTGCTGCCATCTATTGGCAGCATGGTGAATTCATTCACGGCGGATTCTTTTTTTTTTTCCCTATTATTAGTTTTCGCATCCGGTGTTGCCTTTTTTTTTATTTATTTAACGGAAGTTGGTATTTCTTTTTGAGCGAGCTTCTGTGTTTGGATTTATTAACAATGGAAAAAAATCGTTTTCATGCTTTTTTTCTTTCTTTTTTTGTATTAAAATGTTTAATTTCGTACGTTTGTTAGGGAAAGTAAGTGACAATATTTGTTGATCGTAGAGAAAAACGGAGGCGGGGCATATGAAAATATATGGATCCCAAGGTCTCACGTGACCTCACTTCTCTCCGCCCGGGAATATCCTATTATTCGTGATAGCCCGTGCAACGCCGGGCCACACAGCTAGTAATTCTCTTACGTAGCGAAGAAAAAGTGTCAAATTTCTTAATCATCGTTTGGTCGCAAGTTTGTTTTGTTTACAACGGCGGAAAGACCGAAACAACGGATTTTATTTTTGAGAGACAACGATTTATTTTTAGTTAAATAGTTTGAACAAAATAAATTTAAGTCTTGCAGTTTCGACTAGGCAAATGAATGAATGTCTCCTTAAAATGTCCTTTTTAGTTAAAACATTGAGGAATGGGCTTTTTCATCTCTCCATTACTCTCATTTTCTGACTTTCAAAAACATAAGTGAATACCCAGAGAAAAATGTTGTACCTTTCTTGACTAAGTTGTAACTGCAGTGAGTGTGTATAAATGCGAGGAAAGCTTTCTGAGCAATATTTCGTTTAAAAGAGTACATGTTTAAGATTTTTGTGGAACGAGTAAGGACAAATAAAACTGTTGAAGATATTGTCAGTTGTGTATGGAAAAAAGTTTTAAATGACTGATTTCTGAATGATGTACTGTCTGTCCGCCAGAAGAACTGCCGCCACCAAAATGTCTAGCGGTCGCTAGCAAATGGTTATGCTAGGGAAGATCCATTTCGAATAGGAGGAATCCAACGAAAGTCGGAGTTTCTTTATTCTTGGCGCTAGTTTGCGGCTGAACGCATTTGTGAATGAACTTCTACCTACTAGAAATGGATTCTTCCTACGATAACATGTTTCTATATCTACCGCCGTAAACTAGACAATTTGGCGGAGACAGTTTTCGTGGTGGACAGACAGTAAATAATTTTGATTTTTAAATATCTTAGAATTATATATCCTAGCATTCAGATTTATTTCTAACATTTGCATATGTATCTCTGTACTACCAGAATTTAATTTTATTAATTGATGAAAAATTAATTTTAGGATTTCATGCAATTTCGGATAATTTAAATTTACTTTCAGTAGTTAGTGTATTTATAATTTTTAAATACTAGCAGAAATGCATAACTGTATGGTGAGCAAACGAAGCGAGCTCGGATCACTATGTGATCCCAAAAGAATCACAACGTGATCCTTGGGTGTTGGGGAGCGGAGCGAGCAGGGGGTGTAACCCCCTAGTATATTATAATAATCCTTACTCCGCCCCCCCCCCTTCGAAAAAAGTAACAAATTATTCTCTTGTTCTAGGCGTTCGGGCAAGCTCTTGAACTCCACTGCAGACACTTTTTATGCGCCACTACATTAACTTCCTGAACCCGGCTAGAGTGAGAATTCCATCGTCTCTAAACCTGGAGTGAATTTTCGCTCACAAAAACAGAATGTAATCGTCCCGTTCTTTACAGAAATTCCAGGAGGTCGACACCTAGGGTTGCCCGATCAATTGTCAACAAAGAAAGGAACTACGTTTTTCCTAAAAAAAATTCACCCGGGCGCCCGAAACCGCCGGAGTCCGGCTTCTATCGAACGGACGGTTTGAGGCGGGATAGGGCTCATAGGGTTAAAGACACTATTTGAAAACCTGCATGTTAAAAGTTCTGCAAAGAGGAAACTTATAATTGATACTTTGATAAACGGTCTTCCCAGGGGTGTAGTTGGGGAGCCAAAACACCTTTTCGGCATCTCATTTTTTATGGGAAATAAAAAAGAAAATTTTCTATTTCTGTCGTACAGGTTGATTTTTGTCTAATTCTTAATTTCCGTCTAAACTACTGGGTCTCCCCTTTTATAAGGTTTCAATAGTTGTATCTACAAGAAGAGTGTTACATAGCAACTTGCATATAAAGTATTTTTAGTTCCTTGAAATATGATCTGTTATGTGAAATCGTGTTACAAGAAAATAAAGAAGTAGCACCAATAATGGGATTGCATCAGTGGCGTAACGAGTGATGGACAAGGGTGGTATAGATACAATCTACGGGGCCTCCGCAAAGACAATATTTTTACGTTTATTTTATATTTTTAGAGCCAGAAGTCAACGAATGAGTGTTGGAAGGGGGGTACTTACTCTCACTACGCCACTGAAAATTTCCAAATTAAAAACAAACAATATAATATACAAACATAAAATACATGTTACAAAAATATTAGTTATGTAACATGTTTTTTTTGTCATCTGTATTAAGCACGAATATTAGTCGAGGTACTTTTGGACAAGATATCTTCATCCACTGAACTTCTTTCAGCATTATCTTAGATTCTGTTTCGTATTTTTTGTAAAATATTTGTGACTTCAATTTGCTTCCCTCTAGCTGAGCTTTTTAAAATTCCGCTATATGGTGTTAAAACTTGTGAAGCTCTTCTTTAACTTTGTGCTTCTTTCATTACTAGTTGCCTCATGTTATTCGAAGATTTCCTCAATTTCATATGAGATATATTTTCGAAAGCCCTTATTTCATACCATAATTTTCAAGGATTCAGTAATTTGAATGAAACGTATTTTGCTCTTAAAAGCTTTTATTTCGGTAAGTGCTAATCGGGATTTCCTTCGTGTTTCAGAATGCCGTGTTACACGAAATCCCCTCTCCCCCCCCTCTAATTTTTGAACATTGTTGTACTAAAGTTAACTGTCAATAAAGTTCGCATGGATTGCTATACTTTTGGTGTACAAAAATGATAGATTGCTTGTCTTTAGTTGACTTTTTAAATTTCGTTATAAGTGCCAAAACTTGGGAAGTTAAAACTCTGTGCTTCTGTCACTGGAAATGGGCTCACGTGATTTGAAGTTTCCCTTCATTTTAAATAAGATCTTTTTGTTTTCAAAAGTCGTTCTTAGCTCCATATTTTACCAAGGATTCATAATTTCGAATTATACATATTTTACTCCTAAAATTTTTTTATTATGTTATGAGCAGCGGTGTAATCGTAAACAGGAGTGGCGTTAGAGTCCGCCCGACGGGGTGGCACGACCTGTTGTAGAAGGGGAGGGGCATAATGATGACCCTCTCAAATTTTCGCCAGAAGTTTATTTATTTACTAGTTGAATAGCCCGTTGCGTGAACAGGGCACAAGGAGGGGGGGGGGCATAATCCCAAACAGGAGGGGCCTTGACCCCCCACTGGCGCAGACCATGGTCGTAAATTAAGCAGTGTTGGAACGCTCTGACCTGTTTGGTATTATTGTGGGGACAAGAGACAGAATGGATCGGATCACAGGGAAAGTAAGCTGGGAACAATTCCCAATGAAATATTTTTTTTTTTACATTTAAAATGTATTTTATATAGGTATTAAAATCGTAAAATAATAAAATGTCAACAATGCATACTTTGCAGTTATTGTTTTACATTTTATTTTTGAATAAATATTACCATAGATAAAACATTTTTCCGTTTATATCAATTTCAAATTATACTAAGCTGAAGTAATTTCAATGTAAAATCGTGACAGGGGTAAGTAATATAGAAAATATAGGTTTTCAGAATCAAAAACATAAAATAAACTTAAATGTTCGTGATAACTTAACGTTTTTAGTACCCCTTGCCAGTGGCTGATTACTTTTAATAATACGAAATAGCTATCGTATTTTCTAGGAGGGTAAGTATTAGACAAAGATCGTGATGTTTTATGAAGGTATCTTACAATTTTTCCTTGTTTATTTCTCGTAAAATAAAACAAAACAAAATAATAATAAAAAAACAGTGCCGGAACGGTGTTCCAGCTCCACTAAATCTCTAGTTATGGGCTATTCGGTGATTTCCCTCTTGTTTTAGAATGTCGTATTATATTATAAAGGTTTCCCCCAATTCACCAACCTTGTTAAAAGCCGAATCGTGTTATAAGAGTTTTAACTGTATATAATGTCCGGATGGATTGCAAAATTTTTGGAAATACCAGAAAACGGAGCAAAACTCCACAGATAATCACTTACGATTTCTCATATTCTTCCTTTCCTGCATTTTGTCCTTGTTGATGTTGTAAGAAGGTATCTTACAATTATTCCTCCTTTATTTCCCGTAAAACAAAACAAAAAAAGCAGTGCGCTGTGTTCCACCGTGTTCCAGCTCCACTAAATCTCTAGTTATAGGCTATTCGGTGATTTCCCTCTTGTTTTAGAATGTCGTATTATATTATAAAGGTTTCCCCCAATTCACCAACGTTGTTAAAAGTCGAATCGTGTTATAAGAGTTTTAACTGTATATAATGTCCGGATGGATTGCAAAATTTTTGGAAATACCAAAAAACGGAGCAAAATTCCACACATAATCACTTACGATTGCATGTTCTTCCTTTCATGCATTTTGGCCTTGTTTTAGGCTCCGTGCCCCACACCTCCGCCACATAACCTGCTTATAAATCTTCCTGGAGTTCTCGTTAAGAAAAACAATACGCATCCTTTCTCGGAAAGAAAGGGAAAAGATTCTATGCTGTTGCACTCTTTGGATGAAATCTGTGCAACCGCAAAATCTCGCCCGGTTTTTCTTGGAATCGCGGATAGCAGTGGGGAGCAGAGGAGGCATGATTCGATTACAGAAGACCGGGATTGCCGCAACAGCAGCTAGCGTTCCGACCGAATCTAGACTAGAGCTGGATCGGTCACGGGGTTCACTGAGTCAGTGTGGAAAATCGCTACAGCAGCGTCACGAAGAAGGTCTTATCCAAAGAGAAAGCTGGAGCATTCATCATCATCATTTGATGTTCTGGTCAGAGTTCGGAATGATTTTGAGTAAATTTCCGAACTTTCGACTGTGCAGAATTTCATAATTACAGCAAGCGCCAGCTGCTGTAGCTATGCCTTTCCACGTTGAACTTTCATTGCTTTGGAATAAAATGACCCGATTTTCTGAACTTCAAACCAGGATGTTCTAGAATCCGAAGGCGCAATCTGGGACGCTGGTTGGAAACATGGGATCTTGCACAGAATCCAAAAAATAAATTTAAAAAAATCAGAGCCAATGAAATAGCTGACCCTACCACCCGGGGCGGGGGGAATAGGCAGAAAAGGTTAGGCATTAATAAAACATTTTGCAATTACTTTTACTATTTTCCCTTCAGACTGCTTCAACAGTAGTCATATTTAGGGGACCTTTTTCAATGTACGGTAAAAGCTATAGATGCTTAGTTTAGTTTAGTTATATTAACGTCCCGTTTTGAAGCAACACGAGGGCTATTTTAGGACAGACCTCGTAATTTTGAACCGCGGTTAGATGACGAAGACGACACCTGAGCTGGCATCCCCTCTCCATACTTCCGCACCGCACCAGAGGGAGGACGTTTGGCCCCCTACGTTTGATTTAACGTGCAATTGGCCCAAAAAAGCTGTAAAGGAGAATTCCGCAGAAGCTAAATATATTAAATATTAAATCTAGTCAAGCTTTTTACTTTCTCGCATACGAAGTATACAAAGAGAAAGTAATGTAATCGTCAAAAAATTCGAACTCGAGATTTTGACGGATCTCCACGTTTTAGACCTCTCTGAGTCCGTAAAACACAATTTTGGAATTATGTTTGTCTGTCTGTGAACACGATAACTCGAAAACTATTAGAGCTACGTGGATGAAATTTGGTATGTGGTCTTTAAACATAATTTGTAGGTTTCTATCAAATTTTGGACAAAATCCGTCAAAGGGAAGTCTGTCTGTCTGTATGTCCGAAGTCATGCGAACACTATAACTCAAAAACTTGAATAGCTGGATGGCTAAAATTTGGTACACAGTTTTATCGTCATGAATGTAGGTCCGTAAAAAAGTTTGGGCCAAATCCGTCAAAGGGTTGCCTGTCTGTCGGTCTGTATCGCATCGCATCTCCAACGAATCAGCTGTCTCCACGCGCATGCGTACATAACGCAATCTTCTGTGCACGATATTTATTGACTCCTGCTTGGCGCTTTTGTTTTCATCCGATTCTCCATGCGCATGCGTACTTGGTAGCAATCTGTGCACGCGGAAAAATTGTCCTTCAGCCAAGAAAGAGTAGAAATCGGTACGCATTTAATCGGAACGCATCTCTTTAAATTTGATTTTTTACCTAAATATTTTCTGATAGTCATAGGATCCTGGGTTACAATAGGTTCGAATTTTTTTATCCACGTGGGGGGAGGGGAAACAGCACCTTTTTACTTTCTCGTATACGAAGTATACAAAGAGAAAGTATTGTAATCGTCAAAAAATTCGAACTCGAGATTTTGACGAATCTCCACGTTTTAGACCTTCCTGAGTCCGAAAAACACAATTTTGGAATTATGTCTGTCTGTGTGTGTGTCTGTGAACACGATAACTCGAAAACTATTAGAGATAAAGGGATGAAATTTGGTATGTAAACTTGAAACATAATTTGTAGGTTTCTATCAACTTTTGGACAAAATCCGTCCACGGGAAGTCTGTCTGTCTGTATGTTCGAGGTCATGCGAACGCTATAACTCAAAAACTTGAAAAGCCAGATCGATAAAATTTGGTACACAGTTTTATCGTCATGAATGTAGGTCCGTATAAAATTTTGGGCCAAATCCGTCAACGGGTTGACTGTCTGTCGGTTTGTATAATCGCATACTTATTAAGCCTTCGTTTCAAAACCATCTCCACGCGCATGCCTACTTAGCTATCTCTGGTACCAAGCGGGAGGATTACGTCCTTGAGACGGAGTTTGTGATTGATGTGTTTTATCTCCTGTTTTGCTTTCGCTCGCTCGTATAATAGCGGATCTTCCTGGAGTGTGATGGCAAATAAATATTGCTAAGTTTTAATACATAGGCATCTCTTTTAATATGATTCTTCACTTAAATATTTTACAATCACTATAATCTGCAATGAAAAACCTTCTGATATTCGTTGCATTCTGGATTACAGTAGGTTCGATTTTTTTTATCCACGCAATGGGAGGGGAAATGACAAATTTTTGAGCAGTATACGAGAAAGTTTAGGGGAGGCCACTCCCACTGGTTTGAGAAGTATATGAGAAAGTTTAGGGGAGACCACTCCCGCTTGTTTTTTTCAGTATGAACTATTTACTAATAAGTACAAAACGGGACAATACAGGATATCTAATTTAAATATGGCATATTTTTTTTCAATACAGCACTATTTTTTAAGGAGAAACTAAGAGAATAAGTATAAACTGGAACAATCCAGGACATTCATTCAAATACGGAACATTTTTTCAGTCCAAGATTATTTTGCTAGGGGAGAAATCGAGACTGTCCCTACTAATCCAGGAGGTTGGTCACTTTTATGAATAGCGAAAGTTGGAAAGGAGAATCCACATTAATTTTGCCTTTGTTTAAAAATAAGTATGTTACTAACGTGTTTAAATTATATCTAGCTAATCTTTTTTTTTTTAGTATGAGCTATTTAGTTACAAGTAAAATCTGTGACATTGAATTCATGAATCCTGGACAAACAATCGAAATTCTAGATTATCCTCGCTAATCTTGGATATTTGGTCACATTACTTAAAAACAATCAATAAGCCGAGGTCTCTTAAATTTCGGTTGTAAAAAAAATTATCGACTATATCCATATAAAAAAAAGAATTTAAAGCTTAAATTTAGAAGTTAAAAGTCTTGTAGATAATGAGACGTGGCTAGGTTAAAGGAATGAGTTTTTAAGCGAAATTTATCACCTAAATAAATGCAAAAAAATCTTTGTTAAATTTTACTTTCGCTTTCTTGTTTTACGGCAATATCCTGTATTGCATTAGCTGATGGATTTCCCAGCAGATCGAAAATTGAACTTTCAAAAATGTTAGTTTGCGGTTTTTCTTGATTGTGTAATGCTATATCTTATACAATGTTTATTGACAAATAGAAAATTTTCCTTTCCTTTGTTTCTATTTTCTCGTATACGAAGTATACAAAGAGAAAGTGTTGTAATCGTCAAAAAATTCGAACTCGAGATTTTGAAGAATCTCCACGTTTTAGACCTCCCTGAGTCCGAAAAACACAATTTCGGAATTATGTCCGTTTGTCTGTGAACACGATAACTCGAAAACAGGAGAAAGAGAAAGAGATACAGGGATGAAATTTGGTAGCACTGCGAGACGTTAAACAGCATTATTCCATTGTTAGAGTACCTAAATTTCAGTAATTTTAAATTTAAAAAAGTAATTGTCGTCCTAATTTCAAATTTAATAGCTCTAAAATGGTGAAATAATATTTGCTATCGATTGATGTAAAATTTATCTCGTTATGATCAATAGTTCCCGAGAAACTTTAAATTATATTAATCATATATTTCAAATTAATTTCCTTTTTTACTTTCTCGTATACGAAGTATACAAAGAGAAAGTATTGTAATCGTCAAAAAATTCGAACTACTAGATTTTGACGAATTTCCACGTTTTAGACCTCCCTGAATTCGAAAAACACATTTTTGGAATTATGTCTATCTCTGAACACGATAACTCGACAACTATTAAAGCTAAGGGGATGAAATTTGGTATGTGATCTTTGCACATAATTTGTAGGTGTCTATCAAATTTTGGAAAAAATCCGTCAACGTGAAGTATGTCCGTCTCTCTGTCCGCGTTCATGTGAACTCTATAACTCAAAAACTTAAATAGCTAGATGGATAAAATTTGTTACCCAGTTTTTTCATTAGAAATGTAGGTCCGTATAAAATTTTGGACCAGATCCGTCAAAGGGTTGACCGTCTGTCGGTCTGTATAATCGCATACTTTTGAACTCCATAACTTCTTAACAAAATTGCTTAGATAAATGAAATTTCGTATGCAGTCTTGAAACCTCAGTTGTAGATTTATCTCCAATTTTCGTTTAAATCGGTTAAAAAAGGCGTTGAAATTGCATATTCGTTGTTTTTCGTCATTCTACGACGCAAAAAAAGGCGGGAACATTGGAGCGAGTGTTTTCCCCACCTTAGGGAATATCGCACGTTTTCCGATGCGCGGTGTATTTTTCCCCATACCGGTGTTATTCGTATGCGAGAAAGTTTTGGGGAGGCCACTCCCGCTGGTTTGAAATGCTAGTCAACACGTTCGATAAGCATTTATTTATTTTTATTATGTAGACCATAATTAATTATTAAAAGTTAATATAAATGGCTTTTAATACATACTATATTAATAGCCCATATTTAACTATCATAGGCATTATTTCTATTGTCAATTTCCGTTTTCCTCAACTGAAACAAAGCCTACAGTGATGAATAAGGCATCAATGGAGAGGATTTTTTACCGGCTTTTGCGATAGCATACTCAGATCTAACTAAAACACATTGTTTGTTTAAAATTAAAATTAAAACATTATAGACATTGCGGTGAATCGACAGTCTGGAGTTAAATAACCCTAAGGGTATTCAATTCAATTTTTCCCAATGCTATTGTTAGACAGAACGCCGCCCCATGCACCCGTGCCTGAGCTATTGTTAGACAGTCCATGCTGTCTATTTATGGTATTTTGAAAATGAGTATTGTTGTGAAACTGTAATGTCGCTTCCCTGCCGTGATAGTCTTAATGTTGCAAAGAGAGATTTACAGAGATTCGTATTGAATGGAAACCCCGACCTTGATGACCATTTTGGCGAAAAAATGAATGTTCTGGAATATGCAAGAATTATGGTCCCATCTCTAATAGGAACGGAGTTATGAAGAATCTTCGAGAGACTTCTATGTGATATCACATATACTCAAGCGAGGAATCAATAATCTCTTTGGTCAGCTGTTATTATGAATGATTTGCTGTCTGCTTGTGTTGTTAATTGTGCAAGCGCTATTCTTTTCGTGTTACCTGTGCTTCGACTTTCCTGGAATATTCGTTAAAAAAAGCGTCATTTTCGATTATCCAGCTTGTTGGACTGCTTCCGTACACCCGTCGCACGATTTTTGTTACAGTATTAATAATAAAATCTACTGTTTCCCACGAAAAAGTGTCCCGTTGTTATTTTCATAAATGCCATAGTCATCATGGATGCGCAGCTCACTCGAACCTTTTTTTTCTTTCTATTTTACCAAGCTAATCTATATAAATCACTCAACTTACGTAGCCTTTTCAAGAGTCACTGAATATAACAATATTTTAGTATCATTTATCAAAAATGATAACCAAAAATATTCACGCTGATTGCATTCTGACATCAAATGTTGTTTACTAAAATGTAATGGAAATTGTAAATACGTTTACATCAATAAATCTTGCTATTTTTTATATGCACCTAGCCGAGTATTTTATTTCGACAATCCAGCAAAGGACTAAATATACTTTTTTTTAGGGTGGAGGAGGAATGTGCGAAAGTTTCACAGGGCTTTACTGGTTAATAATATAAATGGCGTAAAGTTTTTATGTTAAAGAGGTTTCTTTTTACAATCGACTGTACTTGGTTAGAAATATTCTGCAAAAAAGTTTTTCGCGAATCCAAATACAGTACAACCCGGTTAACCGAACTGAGGGGGAGGGGAGCCGTTTCGGATGACGATTTTTTCGATTAAGCCAGAGGCTCCCAACCTGTGGTACGCGTACCTGGGGATACCCGAACTCAAAGTCGGTAATGGCGGACACAGAAAATCATAAGTGATTAACATAAGGGTGAACTAATACTATTGTAAAAATGGAATAAATTGTAAAATCAAAAATAAGTCCTTCAAATGTTATTAACCCTTTGCACTCGAGAAGCACTTGAAAAGTAATTAGATCCATAATTATTCACTGATTTACAAGAGCTCATATTATTGCTTTGGAACGTAAAGAATATGTCTGTGCAAGTTCATTTTTCCTGGAAAATTATTCTAAAACTTCTTACAACTTCGTAAGTAGTTTTTTAAACCATCGAAATCTAGAAACGTCAAAATGATGCACCGTCTAGAATGGTGGCTGAGATTCACCTTTCGAGTGCAAATGGTTAATTCGAGTCATTTGACTCTGAAGCTTGCCTAAGCCCTTAATATTATTGACAAAAACTTCTTTGCATAGACGAATGGTTGGAGAATATGACAGTAGGGAGTATGTGAAAATAAAAATACTAATCAAGGTGTTCGCAAAAATAAAAAGACTAATCAAGGGGTACGCAAAAATAAAAAGACTAATAAAGAGGTACGCGAGGGAAAAAAGGTACGCAAAAATAAAGACTAATCAAGGGGTACGCAAAAATAAAAAGGCTAATCAAGAGGTACGCGAGGGAAAAAAGGTTGGGAACCCCTAAATTAAGCCATCAACATCTAATACGATTTTGTATCTAATTATAGTAAGTAATTCTGAAATGTTTTGAGTGTAAAACGAATTCAAAATTCTCTTTGTAGGTTACCCTTATGTCCTTTATTAAAGTCGTCGGGCGCAATGCGCCTGACAGGCACAAGTAAACAATATCGTAATTAGCATTGTTAATACCCATTTATTTTAATTTTAGCATTCTAAAATTAATCACTGACCTTCTTGGGGAGGGTTAAAAGAAAAAGAAGTACCGATATCGTTGCAAAAAAGTCTCGCCTTCGTGATTATTTCTATGCAGTACAGTACATGTTTTTTTGGATTTGCGATTTCAGAGGCATTTCGGATAGCCCGGATTTCGGTTAACCCGAGTTCGGTTAACCGAGGTTTTAATGTATACGTAGAAAAATAAGATCGACTAATATGAATAATAGAAATATAAATTAAGAGGTAAAAAAAAGAAAAAGCATATATAAGAAACAGAAGGCAGAGAGGGTAAATTATTTTACACACTCTAGTTTCTTTTGAATTTTATTAAGGATTTTTGCCTCTTGATTTTTCAAAATGTTTCTCGTTTTGTGGTTGGACAGAATTCAGCCCACAAAGGGTATCTTTTTGATTTGTAATCTTACCCTTGACAGAAAATTTTGTCCATTTTAGAACTCCTATATGACGAGTGGTCTTCAAAAAAGTTCGCCATTCGAGTTCTTAGTCATTCCTTCTATTTTTAATAATTTCTTTTACACTCTAAATTCTATTTTATGTGTTTTAAATATTAATCGTTGTAATTTTTGTTGATGCAATCACTCGATAGTGTTGCGTGAGCACGCAAAAAGGTGTATTGTTATCGTTTTTTTGTTTAAATCTTCTGTTTCTTATATATACTTTTTCTTTTTTTTACCTTTTAATTTATGTTTCTATTATTTGTTTCTGTATTATATTAGAAATAGCTGCAATATGCGCCATTCTATATAATGAATAGAGTTTTAATTAATTTTTAACCAATAAATTTATAGTTAATATCTTGGTTAAATTTTGTTAATTATAACTGTTATTGACTAATATGCCTACGCATTGAATTAATTAACGCTAAACAAAATTTAATCAAGTATACAGGGTGTTCAGAAAGGTTTACAAACAGTGAGGTCCAGCGCAGTGGCGAATCCAGGGGGGGCCATCGGGCTACCCCCCCCCCCCCCCAGAACCAAGCCAGAATTCCTGATTTAATTTAACATCATTACAACTGTTTTTTCTTAATTTCTCTCTTTAAAAAATAATAAAAACGTTTCAACATTGTTTCTGGCTTGAAAGGCTCGAAAATGTTGCTACTTTTGTAGTCATTCCACTTGTACTTGTAGCATTGACGCGGTCGAAGACATTTTTTGGCTAGTTATTTCATTGGGATTTTTATTAAATTATCGAAAGTAATGTATTGTTCTTTAGGATTCTTATTGTCATATGAGTAAAGAATGTAAAGTTAGAGAGTTTTGGTTTACTTTAGCCTTGAAGTTTGACGTTCATCACGACGATACAAAGTTTTTATGACCTCAGCCCCCC
>BGPR01012721.1:29419-43910 GCA_013235015.1 Araneus ventricosus | reverse complement strand
CAGACATCTGAAGTATGTTGAAAATTGTCAAACAACGAAAAAATAATTTCTCACTGAATGTTGTTTACTAAGAGGTTTTCTCTGAATAAAGAAATATGTAAATGAAAAAAAATATTTCCGTCGTAATACATATGTTTATTTTGTTTTCGATCAATGTTATATAAACATTTCTCCGTATATATATATCTATTTAAACACATGATTTCCACGGGAAATCTTCGAATGAAGAGGCCGGACCGCGTATGTGACGTCACATCCTCCGACACGTGACTCCAAGCCGGAGACAGTCATTGTCGTCTTGTTATTGACCTGGTGAACTGCTTTATTTCTGAGTCGCTTGAGGACCGGATCGTTTTGCTTTATTCCCACAGCTGTTTTTCTATACCTCGAACCCAAAGGGTGCATATACTGATTTGCAAATCTGTCATACTCATGACGGGTGATTTTCTAGTTGTATTTTATAAAAATATGCTAATCATTGAAATAATTTTAACAGTTTCTTCGGATTTTTCAGAAAGAAACATGATTTAAACAAAAACCTCAATTATATTAGTTTTTCTCGATTTTTTAAGGCAAAATCAAACTGGGGTTAGGTCTAAAATAGTAGGCATCGAAGGCTGAGAACCGCAAATTCGTGTACACTTTCAAATGCACGTTGATGTGTTAATTTTCTGCAAATTCCAATGTCTTTACAATTTAAGGTAAATCCATAACCTACAAAAGGTTTTGTCGAAATGTGGGTAATTTTAGGTAACTACGGCAACTTACAAAAAAGTGGGATTTTGTCGAAATGTGGTAATTTGAGGTAACCACGGCAACTTACAAAAGGGATTTTGTCGAAATGTGGGTAATTTTATGTAAATCCATGGCAACTTACAAAAGGGATTTGTCGAAATGTAATTGCTCAGCAGTTTTGTTTCTTCTAATCACGATCCACCCTTGCTACACCTCATTCAAGAAGCTGAGTTTAGCATTGATTATGGTAATGAAACAAGGCTACCTGTAATTATTTTACCATCGTTGGAAAAGAAATGTTTCTCCTCCTCAAGACATAGGAAAATGAAACTAACAGCTGATGTAAACAGTACAAATGAAAAAAGTTTTAAATTCCATTGGTTTCATAAATTGTAGCGTAGATGCAGCCTTTGCCACCCTTTGCCAAGTTAAATAGGTACATAAGCCTTAATATAAAATATTAAATTTTCAGAAAAAATTACCTTTTATTACAACGTAATCTGTCAGTTTGACGCCCTCATTCTCTGCAGATAAGTCACCACTATCTTCTTCGCATATCGACAATTTACTGACAAATCTGAAAATACGAATAGTAGTATAGTTATTATTTGTTATATGTGCAAAATGATTTATTCATGTACAAAATGATTGAGCTTGTTCCGCTGCCTTTCCTAAAGTATATTCTTGCATATCTGATATTGCCTCTCCTTCGAAGTGTCCCGAGCGGACCACCCCTCAAGCCCCTTTAGCAACGCCACTGCAAATTATAATGGAATGCCTTAATTAGATTTTTTACTTAAGAACCTGACAGAAGCAGTTAAGGTTAGTATGGACAGATTTATAGTGATCATTTTCATTAGTAATGGTAACACTGTTAAGTAGATGAATGATGCCCTAAGCCAGTGGCGTCCATTATGGTTCATTATGGTTGCAGAGCTGCAGGCCCCTGAAATTATTTTAAACTTGTATTTTCAAGTGTGTTAAATTTTATTTGATAACCTTTCCACTCTAGTCACTCTTGTGACTTAAGAAAATGCACAGTACAAAAAATTGAAAAGGCATAAAATGAATCCAAAGGGAAGAGAGTAAGTAGGTCTGAGTCGTAAGATAATCTACCCCCCTCTGAAATCCTGTTCACTGAGCAGAAAAATCCGCAGGAAAAGCAACCTTTCTTCCTTTAGTCATACTGGCTAAGTGAGCTGAAAGTCAACACAGCTCAATTGGCGCGGGAGCCAACTGATCGAAAAGATGCTCTTTTGAATATATTTGTCTTTTTTTTCCCTCAATTTTACACAAGTTGCAACTTACTGGCTGTTTATGAGTTTCCTCTGGTCTGCGACGATAGATTCAAGCAAATAATACTATTCTAAACTTTCAAATTTTTTAGAACATTTGTGTAAAAAAAATGTATATTTTAACATGTTTCCAGCTAAAATAAATTTTCCGTACATGAGTTTTGATATTCATTTTGAAAGAGTAAGCACGATGAACTGGGCAAGGAGGGAAGTGTATATGTGAAGCTCCTATTATTATTATTATTATTTCGTCAGAGGAATCGTCAAGCATCAGTATCTTCACTTTAATGTTTGTTAATAAAACTAATAGAAAAATGCCATATGTTTGTTATTTACTTTAATTTTGAAAAAGCAGGAAATTTCTGTCATCTGATTTTAGAATTAAAGAAATGTGGCTCCATTTGGAGATGTAGCTTTAAAATTGTATTCCTCTTGATAAACATTTTTGCAGCCCCTCCTGCTCTGAGCTCAATATACGCCACTGGCCATAAGTGATTCATTTTCTATCAAAAAAGAAGAAGACGTTTAAAGAAACGACGTTTTTTCTGCCTTTATTAAAATACTGAAATAAAAGAATTTTTTTTATTTTAATCATTTTCACTTTTGGTCTTTAATGCTTAATCTATTATTGTAACATACTGAATCTTGAAATTAGATTTCAGTTCTCACATTCACTAACAGGTGGCGCTAAATTTCCGTAATGGATCCAAAATTAAATTAAATCGATTAATAAATAATTATGATCTGAAAATAAAATATTGATATAAAATAATATATAGTAAAATATAAAAAAAAAGAATATTGCCATCGAGAACACTCCAGTGTAGAAAATTTCTGCAAACCTTATCACATCGGGAAGTGAGTGGAAAATCGACTAGAAATTCCATCCTTACAAACATGAAACATGCTCGAGTTAAATAAAGCAATTAGGAAAGAAGACTGAGAAACTGAACTCACGTAATGATGGTGTTTCCCACCTTGATGGGTATGCAAATTGGAATGGGCAAGGGCAGGAAGCTGTTTCCTCTGCAAAGATATGAGGAGAGCTGCGGCCATGATCTCGTATGTAAGCTTACCGGCGATTGGTACTGAACAACAGTAGTGCAATAGCCACCAGCCATCAGTTTCTCACTTGACCCATCTATAAGAACTCAGTTAATATCTGGAAAAGAATAATATATGTATATATGGAAAACAAAACAAGAAAAAGACAAATAATTCAAAAACATGTAAGAAAAACAAAGGGCAGAAAAAGAAGACAAAAATTTAATAAATTGAAAATATCACGGCGAGCTGCCTGTCAGGAGAGAAGCCCACTCATGATATATTATTGCTGTGCTTTTTATGCTAACGAAAATGTAAATTTGTCACTATCCCCAAAAAAAGCACAAGACAATTAAAAAATGGAAAAAATTTGGAATAAAAGACAATACAATAAAGATGGGATTTAAAAAAATCGAAAGCAAAAAATCCGAATACATAAGACCTAGATTAAAAATAATACAGTAATATCTTATATATATATATATAAAACTTATAACAAGTACTGATAATTTTGACTCTTGGTTGAATTTCGACCGAGTGTTGGAAACATTTATTGAATGAAAGAGAAAAGATTTCGTGAAGAGTCAAATGTGTGAATATGTAACTGCTTTTTTTTCGTGTTCCCAAAAAAAAATACATAAAGGACTGGTTTCAAAACGTTACAGAATTGTGCAGGCAACTACAATTTTATCGTGAACAATAGCTAATTTCTAAACTGTTAGGTATACATGTTCCAATTGGAAAAGTGCTTTAAATGATGTAAAGAATTATAATTAATGTTTTGAGGAATAAATATATCTGAAAAAAAGTTTATTGAATCTAACTTTTGTAATGGTCCCCGGTCCTATCAGTCATATTTAGTAAAAGTGCATTTTGGCACTCTAATATTTTAAACAAAAAAAACTCCCACCCTTTCTGCGACTAAAACTGACAGTTGGTGGAGCTTGAATTTCCAAGGATTTTCAACCAATCAGCTAGTTCTGTCGAGCAAGTACTGAGCATTTATTGAGGGATCGTATTCAGGACGGCTATAGAAATGCAGGCCAAGTGGGTCTGAGTCAAAGGATATTCAAAGCTCCATAACGCGGGCATGCCTAGTCACAGACGAGTGAGACTATGTTTAAAATATTAGAGTGTCAAAAACTTTACTAAATAATATGTCTGATAGACCGAGGACCGTATAAAGTTAGAATTCGTAACTTTTCAGGAATATATTTATTCTACCAAAAAACACATATTATACTATAATTTTTCCTCTCATTTTTTTGCTTTTTCAATTGGAACTATATGTCTACCCTAACTGTTTAGAAATTAACTATTGTGCACGATACTTGTGGATGTCATTCTGTATAATTTCTACAAATGAAATTATATAATTTTTGTATAGTTATTTTATTTAAATGGAAAATGTAAACGATAACAATGGCTTTTCTGGTATTTTTAGCTGATTTTCAAACCAGGGTGCCAAAGTTTGAACTTCGTGAGACGAGGGACTGGAAAAGAAGCGAACATTGAACAATTGATCAGACGTCCTCTAGTTTAAAATTGTGAAAATTAGCGAAGCGGGAAGGTAATACTCATCTCAATTTTGTGAAAGTTTCCATTCATTTGATTTTACACTTAACCATCTGAGCTCCAAATTATTTTTATCTTTTAGTCAGGTTAGAAAACTTAGTTTTCAAGCATCGAAGTGAACATTTTTCATTTAATTATATATCTCAAACCTAAGAGTTGATTGTTTAAGAATATGTACATATAAATACGAACTATATTCTCCTTTGAAATGAACCTGAATAATTGAAAAAAGCAGTTTCCGCCGGCTAGAGTAAGAATAACGTGAGCCGAAAAAATTTAAAATATTATTCGCCTAAAAGAAACTGGTTGCCATTTTAAAACAATTTATTAAATACTAAACAATTTATTAACATTTTAAACAATTTATTAACATTTTAAACACTCTCAGAAAAAACTAGTTTACGTTGCGAGAGACAAGAATTCTGTTCCTGCTTCAACTTAACTCTATTAACGAAGCAACGCACTCAGTCGCTCAACAAGCGATGGTCACGATACGAGTAATTATAAAATATAAGTAAAATTTAAAATATTATTCGCCTAAAAAAGAAAACTGGTTTTACTAAACAATTTATTAACATTTAAGCAATTTATTAACATTTTAAACACTTCAGAAAACTAGTTACGCTTGCATGTGAGACAGAATTCTGTTCCCATCAACTAATCCTATTAACGAAGCAACGCACTCAGTCGCTCAACAAGCATGGTCACGATACGAGTAATTATAAAATATAAGTAAAATTTAAAAATATTATTCGCCTAAAAGAAAACTGGTTTTAACATTTTAAACAATTTATTGTTAATTTTTACAATTTATTAACATTTTAAACAATTTCCAGAAACTAGTTACGTTGGTGAGACAAGAATCCTTATTCCGCTTCAACTAACTCTATTAACGAAGCAATGCACCAGTCGCTCAACAAGCGATGGTCACGATAATAGAGTAATTTATAAGGACGAGATCCTCACATACCACGCTGAGCGTTTTGACAATGTTAAGAAGGGGAAAGTTTCGCTTGGCCATCTACCATCACCTGGCACACTCACCTGGTCTCCACGCCAAAACCGGACGAATGTCAATGCAGAAACTGATGAGAATTGGCGGTGAGGTCGAAAATTGAAAACGAATTCGCTTGAAATCCATTGAACTGCTGGCCAAGGGGTACTGTGACCTGTGTGACATGTAGTAGGAGAGGGATTTCACACTAGAACAGAGGGATTGCAAACCTGTGGTACGCGAAGGACCATTTGGGGGGTATCAGTTATAATGGCGAAACATATTTGATTTCGTAAAGCATAGAGAATTTTGGCTTCTCCTAGTGAATACTTAAGTATTTAGTAACTATACTAAAGGAATAGTTGGATTATTACGAATTTTAGCTATCCTTATATGTTAAAACGAAATAATTACAATTTGGGATTTACTGCTTCATTTTGAATTAATAATTTTACAAAATGGAATAAAACGTAAAAATCAAAAATAAGTTTAGCAAATGTCATTAATCTGAGCCACGGACCCTCAAGCTAACCTTACCATTATTGATAAAAACTGCTTTGTATGACGGTGGATGGTTGGGGTGAATATAAAAGCAGGGGGAACGCAAAAAAAAGAATAATCAAGTAGTACAAGGTGAGGAAAAGATTAGGAACCCCCCCGCACTAGATGAAATCGGCAGGTGTTTTTTTTTTTTAATTATTATTATTATCCACGCTGACCCTGCTTACCCATGCAGATGGAGGTTGGCTTTAAAGGGGGGGGGGGGGAGCATGTAGCGGGATCAACGCCCTGTAAGTGATGAGTTGGCCTAGTGGAGCGTCCTGTAAGACCTACCCAAATGGGTCATTGGATAAATGGAACCTATGTGGAGGGTTACCACGCCATTTGCGTGGAATGGAGTGCCTGTAACATCCAGCTGGTCAAGGTCGGAAAATGCTCTTCCGAGGATCTTGAAACTGTAACGGGCCGTGCAAGCCCCAATTTGCTGAGGGTTTTAATACCTTTAAAAAAAACTGTAGCAGTGTGACTATTTTAATTTCTCTTTTTATACTTCGGCAATGTTATCTGCAGTATCTGAAGTGTAGCTGTACTCTTTCAAAATTTTTTTTGTCTTGAATTTTGAGTCCCATCTTTGTCTGAAGTTTGCCATGTATATTTACATTGAATTGTAAATTTTTTAGTTTTGCATTTCATTTTAACTATGATCAAACATTAAATAATTATCTTAATTTATTTGAACTTAGTGCGTTGTAGTATTTATTTATGGATTGTCGTAGCATTGCCAAAAAAACGGACCTTGCGTCGATGAACTTGCTAAACCAGACAGTTTAATGTAACTTAATTTATTTAGTTAAGGTTACTTCTCCTTTCTCTGGCGGTAAGGTTCGAAACCTGATTGCACTGAAGATAATGTCGTATGTTAAATCATACGTGGGGGCTGCTGTCCCCCCCCCCTGTTATGGTGCGGAAGTTATAAGGCGTGCCAGCTCAAGTGTCAATCGCCCTGTCATCTAACCACGGTTCAAAATGGTTAGGCCTAACCAAAGTAAGTTTAGGCGTTTCGAAGCGGGATATTAATAAAAACTAAACTATCATCCACATATCCGAAACTAAACTCTCTTGATATAATATTTTTGTGAACGATGTTTGACTCTGTTCAGACTGATTTTACCAGAATTTTTTTTCGCTTTTAAAATGAAATAGAAATTGTCAAAAAATTATCTAAAAGTCTTTTACGGTGTAGGTTTGTTTCTTATCAACGGAATTTAATTAAACACTTATTAAACTTGATTTATTTATGTTCTTGTAAAGATAAACACCTGTAATCGATTTTCACCAATTCCTTATGTGCTAGAGCAGTGGCTCTGTCCATTTTTTTCTCCCCTACCCCTTGGTTGTTACTACTATTTTACCCCTTCGTTATTATCATTATCTCCTCTGCCGTCATAACCTCCTCAACCATCTCCACGAAAAGTTTTATTAAAATGTTTTAAGTTTATGTTAGCTTAAAAAAATCAAACCAATCGAATAATTTAACAACTAGGGCTGGATTAAGCCTTGTAGGGCCCTTAGGCAATGCAAATTTCATGGGACGCCCCTCGTTTCTCAACTAAAACATTGATATTATTTGTTGGTTTTTAATTATAACTTTATATAAAATTAAGTAGCAAATATCATGGCAAACCGAAATAGCAAATTACTCTATCTGCTTTAAGAGAGTTATTTTATTATCTAATGCATGGAAAAAATTTTAAATTTAATTTTAAATAAAATGATAAAAAAAACATTATTAAATAGGGCAATAGACTTGTAAGTCAGTCAACCAATTGAAAAAAGGTCTACACTGGACTACAAGCGAATTTGAAAACATGAAAAATATTCTAAGAATTTAGCCAAACAGACTTGTGGAGCTGGCCAAGCAATTAAAAAAAACAAACGTTCAAGACCTCATTCATAGTGAATTTGAAAACATGAAAATATTCTAAGAATAATTTAATGGAAATTTGAACGATATTTCATTTTAATTTGAATAAGTTCGAGTACATGGCGCTTGTAAATGAAAAGATTAAAAATATTAAATTGAAATAATTACAAGAAATACTAAGACCTTAGTCCTCTAAAGTTGGTGGGTTGCCTATTTGATAATTCAGACCTGCAGTACTTAAGATTTCATTCTACATTTCTACTTTATAACAGCATTAGTTCAACCACACAAAACAAATCAGTAAGAAATAATTCTGCAATGAAAGCTAACAATCACTCAGTCTTGATAATCAGCTATCAAATGGAAGACAATTTCAATGCACCTTGAAGTTCCATGGAGGTGAGCGCTTTTAAGGGAATTGGGTTTTAACATATTTTCAACGCTACAACACGAGATATCTCTGTCCTTCTCATGAATCTCTGCCAGAATTTCACTTGTATTACAAATTCTATTGAGTTAAATATATTAATAGATGTCCGTACGTTCACTTATTTTTAATTTTCTCGTGTAATAAAGTATACAATTAAAGAGAAAGTTTTGTAATCGTCAAAAATTCGAACTGAGATTAATGAATTTCCACGTTTTAGACCTTCCTCTGAGTCCGAAAAACACAATTTTGGAATCATGTCTGTCTGTCTGTGAACACGATAATCAAAAACTATTATTAATGGGATGAAATTTGGTATGTGGTCTTAAACTACTCTGTGGTTTCTTTAATAAATTTTGACAAAGTCCGTCTGGCCAGAAGTCTGTCTGTCTGTAAGTGGTCATGTGGAACATCACAAATCTCAGAAAGTTCAATAGCATGGAGAAAATTTGGTACACAGTTTTCATCATCATGAAAGTAGTCCGTATCAAATTTTGGACTGAATCCATCATGTCTAGACCAGGGTTCCTAACCTTTCAAATTCTCAAAAAATAATGGTAAGCATGGGCAAAGAGAAAGACAATCGTCAAAAAATTGAACTCGAGATTTTGAATCTCCCAATGTTTTAGACCTATCCAGTACATGTAACGGAACGGAAGTACACAGTGTAAATTTTAATGTTGCCAAAAAATATTATCAAATTATATCATCACGGTTGCTCTAAAAAAATAGATGCATCGTGGCGTCCAAACTATATCACGCGCATGACATACCACTGACGTAATTTACTACTTTATATTGAAAACGGAAATTAATTTGAAATATATGATTAATATAATTTAAAATTTCTCGCTACCTATTGATCGTAGCGAGATAAATTTTATATGAATCGATAACAAATTTTATTTCACTACTTTAGAGCTATTAAATGTGAAATTAGAACGACAATTACTCTTTTAAATTTAAAATTAATGAAATTTAGATTCTCTAACAATGAAACAATGCTATTTAACGTTTCACAGTGCTATGGCGCGAGTTTTATTGTTGGTGACGTCAGAGCGTTACCGGGAGATCTGGGCTTATTTTATTAGTAACTTGGTTACGAGATATTTTACTGTACTGTCGCTGTGCGACCAAAGATGAAATTATTTTAACTCTTAAATGCCCGATTTTTAAAAAATTGATTTAAACTTTCATTTCTTATATAAAACAGGGGAAAAAATACTTTAAAATATTCTATTTTGCTTTAACTATGGTTTAAGGCTAAAAAACAGTTTGTTACCAATCGGCAACACTTTGCTTCAGTTGCGAAAAAAATTCCTCGATAAAATTTTATAATGTAAAACACAGATAAATTCTAAGAACAAATAATAAGAATGATGAATTTCTTCAACATTTTAGAATAAAATATGTTATTCTCAATCGTAAAACAAAGCAAAAAAGATGAAGACGAACATCATGAAAAACATCACTTTATTTCTTATTTTCTCATCAGCACTTAGGCTGCCATCTCTGTGTTGTAAATTGATTTGATAACATTTTCTGTTATGTATTTTATTTACAACAGGCATTAGAGCTTCAGTCTTATTCTCAATATTTCAGAAGACTAAGGGGTCTATTCTGGTACCCCCGGTTGGGTTGGGTTCCGCACGTTAACAACGGAACCCAACCTAACCGGGGATACCAGAATGGACCCCTAAATCGGGTATGTTGCTTAAAGGCAACACTGGGCATTTAAGGGTTAAGTTGCATCTGGCTTTGCGTGGTAAATTTTTTTGGGATGATTTATTCATTGATCACATTCCGTGCTACAAATAATTATTTTTGCAATGCGCTTCATTTCGTTTCAGCCTTCCTTCCGAAGACGGCGGGACCACATACATCCCTCTGAAAGGTTCCGGCAACAGCTGTATGCAACCCCCCTGCTACAACAACTATAAAAAAAGAGGTTTCTGGGGGTTCTAGCGACTCCATCGAATGGCATCATCTGACAATCACTCTGGTAGTGAAAATCATCCGTAAGTCGAGAGAAAAATGCAGGAAAATATTTTGGTATCTGACAAAATTTATAAACTGGCTGGCCATCAAAACATTTTTCCCACTATGTCGTTATGTTTCCATTTGGTTAAAAAATTTATTTGTACATTTCAATTATTTTATGCACGCAAATGAACACTCTTGTAAAAATCGAGCTAACTTATTTGTTTAAAATATTTTGCTCAGTAACATTTCATTCCTGTGTGGTTTCCAACAAATAGTCCGATTTCAGTCCTAAATGTGATAATCGAATTTGACATTCGATGGTATAAATAAATGTATGTATTTCTGTGTAAATAAAGAATATTATGTAACACGCTTGAAGTCAATTTTTAAAGTGCTGTCTGTTTTCATATGTGGAAACCCTACGCGCTTTTGCGCGTGCGCCAGTGGGCTTCTATCTTACGGAAACAGGGGTGCGATGAAAGCGGGAGAAGAAGATGTTTATTTTTTACTAAGCGATATATAGAAACATTATTCAAATTTCGAATTACCCTTTTGCGTTCCTTGGTTTCGCAGTGAGCATTTTTTTTTACTGCGCATGGGCGAAACGGAGCGTAATTTTACTTTCATAACTTAAGAGCCAGATATATAGGTCAACTTATATAAAAATTCCAGTACAATACTGTTAGTATTCACAACGATATCGGCATTGCAAGAGCTAAATTGCTTTTGATCTCTAAGAGAAACAAAATGATGAGGTTTCTTGCACAAATTGATATTTTTTAAAACTGAATCTTCGAAAGTAATACTGAATTTTATGAAAGTTGAATATCCTGAATACTCACATATGCAATGTGAAAATCAGTCTGTGTGTCCGTCGACGTGGATGTTAATACAATAACTCAAAAACACTGCGAGCTAGATATCTGAAATTTGACACATAGTTTTATAAATTTTGGAGACAATAGATTCAAACGAAGAATCAGTCTACAAGACAAGGAATTAAAAATAATACATATATTCGTTTGCTGTGAAGAAAGTTTATGTGAAAGATGTATTTGGGTCGTCAGACGAGTTTGTTAGATTTTATAAAGTCATCAGAATAACTCCATTTAATGTAACACTTTTATTTTATATTTCTTTATTAACACTTTTTTGTAGGCAAAATACAGTTTTTAGTGTATATTTTTCTTCTAAACAGGTGTTCTCTTTTCCCGCTTTCTTCCCATTAATTAAAATTCTCATGTATTTATATGCAAAGTTAGACCCCGACTCGCACACTTTTCGTCAGTCCATCTTATTCCTTAACTTCTAGGTGCAGCAATATTCCAATTATTCGAATTTCAATAATACAAATTTCCAATTATCTGAATCGATTTTGGGAGAAAAAGAAAAATGTCAAAATTGCGAAAATAATGAATCACGACGTCTGTTACCGTGACGCGTCCTTTTTCAACTGAAGGAGTTTATTTTTAACAACTAAAATAAAATACACATGCATATTGTAATCATATTCAATTTTGATACAAATGCATTAAAATAACATATGATGTAATTTTATTACATTTAAGATATATGTAATGAACTTCCGAACATAACTTTCTTAGCGGATTCTTTTTTATGCAAATATAAGAGTATTTACAGTTTTCCGTAGCTTATGTTTGTTAAACTTAATTTCACGAATTCAAATTTTTTCTAAGTCTGACGAACTCAATTTTCTCAATGAATAAACTCATCATACCTAATTGAAGTCGTAAATCATCGTAAACTTCACTTAATTTCTGAGTTTATCGAACCATCCGAATTTTGCATATCCGAATCAGTTCGATCCTCGTTTCATTTGGATAATTAGAGTTCTACTATACAGGGTGTTCATTAATTATTGTCGGGGTTTCCGTACCTCATAACTTTCGAATAAAAAATGTTACGCAAAAACCGATTACGTATTCGTAAATTACAACTCAAAGAATTTTACGTGGCAACAATGCGATCTTAGCGCATTTGCAGTCTGGGTAATTATGACGTCATAAATAAAAATGGCGACCGTGCAAGAAAAAGCAATGTGTGTATTGTGGTTTTTCGAAACTAAATCAGTCATAACTACTCAACGTCGCTTCAGGACCACGTACAAGAAAGATCCTCCTTCGGATAATTCTATCAGACGCTGGTTAACACAATTTCAGGAAACTGGTAGCGTTCTACACCGAAAGGGAGCGGGAAGACCGAGCACTTCGCAGGAAAATGTTGATCGCATCCAAAAAACGTTTACTCGCAGTCCACGCAATGTTCGTCAAGAACATTGTGTACAAGACCCCTGTGCCCTCCCTTGATGAACTGAAGCGCAGAATTGTTACTGCGATCCAAAATGTTACCCCACAAATGCTGGAGAGCACTTGGAGGGAAATCGAATTTCGTCTCGATGTGTTACGAGCCACGAAGGGCAGCCATGTGCAAATTCATTAATCTTTTTAATATCATTAATAAAATTCTTTGAGTTGTAATTTACGAATACGTAATCGGTTTTTGCGTAATATTTTTTATTCGAAAGTTATGAGGTACGGAAACCCCGACAATAATTAATGAACACCCTGTATTACCGTGCTGTTAATCGCAGTTTTTAGTTAAGGTGACCGCCTATGTTGAAAACACTGATTTTTGACCACTTTGGCGAAATTTTGTTTGACTTAAAACGAACGGCGAAATTTTTTTGACTTTTTTTGACTGAAAAAGTTATAACGATTTTAAAATGCGTTGTCTGAAGCAAAACCCACCCGAAAGGAATCTTTAAGTGCAGTTTTCTCAGAACTTTGTTTTTCGTAAAATTTCCCCACCATTAACATGATATCTCGAAGTCTAATAAAGATATTCACTTGAAATTTTCAGCATATGTTTAAAATAGTATAAGCAATGAAATGAAGTAAAATATTTGTTGTTCGTGAAATACTTTTTAATTTACTGGTGTTTTTATAAAAATTAAAGTTGTGAATTAATGGAAAAATGCATATTTACACATATTTTTACCCCTAATTTACTAGCATTTCAATTTTTTTATTAGATTGTAGTTCATTTGATAGATCATTGTCCTCTATAACTCGTGTGCAAAGAAAATTAGAATTGCTGCATTAAAATTTGGTGTAGAGTGTTAACCGTGTTGGTTAAATTTCATTAAAATTTACTACAAATTCCCATATTTTTCAAAAAATATTGTATTTATAAGAAACTTCTTGGTCTTTTTTGTGTTTATAATTGATAATGCATATAAAAAAACCCAGAAATATTAAAATATACAATTTTTCAAAAATTTTGTTCCGAACGCAAATCTTCATCCAGATAAGTTCGAAAAAGTACTACGGGGGTGGAATTGGGGGGTGGGGGTGGAATTGCTTGTCTCAGATGGCGCGGTCCACAAGACACGAACTGAAGCGAGTAAAAGAGGATTCTAATAAAATCCATAATCCGATTTTGCTCTCATTATTTCGTCCATATCCACCTCCGCAGCGTTTTGGAGGAAACCTAGAAGCAGACTGACCTTGAAATCCGAGGCGATGAATGAGAACGATCCTAGGTCGTTGCCACGCCGCTATTTCGAGATTTTTACCAAATTCAGGCGTCTTCAGTGAAACGGAACACTGGATGCGAGTCATGGATCCGGGCATTAAGACGCCGTAAATAGACGCTTCGAAAAAATGAGTTACGAGACGTCTCTGCTGACGTCGGAAATTCCATGATGATGATTTTCGAATGAAGTGTGGAGCTAATACATCGGTTCGTGAATTGTGCATCGCGCAGTGGCGAAACGAAGGGGGTAGTCAAAGTGTGGGTACGAAGGGGGTAGTCAAAGTAAACCATATACCCAATGAAGGGGGGGGGGGCGGTACTTCTAAAGAAGCGACAAAATCAGACTTGCAGGGAAACAATTTTATAACTAAGAAAAGCAGCGGCACTAGCTTTTAATTTAATCTCTATAAAAGTGATTTTAAGTAACAGATATTATGACAAACTGAAGTGAAGCAATT
>BGPR01012721.1:13998-24907 GCA_013235015.1 Araneus ventricosus | reverse complement strand
ATATCCCGCTTTGTTTGGGAGGGGGCATTTCTGCAGGTGGCTTCGGGGTGCGCAGTGGACATGACCCGTTTTGCAACAATAAAAACAGGATGCAGTAATTCTTTCACGTGTTGTGTATGTGTTGGTCATTATTTGGGAGCTAAACTGATTTTTTTTCACTAACTTCGATTTATGGAAAACTCGAACAATCGAGACTCTGCTGTAGTTCTCTTTGCCATCTAATTAGGTGACCCCCTTCTGTGTTGGGAATGTGTTGTATTGATTCAACTAAAAGCCCATAGAATACTTGAGATGTTAGTGCGGAAGATTACCGGCCATTTTTGTATTGAGTTACAAAGCCTTTGAGTGACTTAATTTTAGATTATAAGCGTAAAAATGACATAATTCGATGCACGAACCAAGGTCGGGATACACTGTTGACATTTTGGAAGCGGGAAACATAAAAATACGTTTATTTCGAATTGCCCAACATCAAAATTATAATTCAAGAATTTGACTTGCGTACTAGTTTAGATGGACATGTTCATAGGCGTCTTCAGAATAAGTTCACTTTTTCTTTTATGGTATATACATTCAGTGGCGAATCCGGGGGGGGGGCTATCGGGCTACAGCCTCCCCCCCAGAGCCAAGCCAGAAACCTTGATATTATTTAAAATCATTAAAACTGTTTTTTCTTAATTTCCCTCTTTAAAGATATAAAAACGTTTCAACATTACTTTCTTACTTGGACAGGCTCGAAAATTTTCCTATTTTTGTAATCATTCCACTTGTGCTTGTAGCTTTGACGCGGTCGTAGACATTTTTTGGCTAGTTATTTCATTATAATTTTTATTAAATTATAGAAAGTATTGTATTGTTCTTTATGATTCTTATTGTCAGGTGAGTAAAGTTAAAGAGTTTTGGTTTACTTTAGCCTTGAGGTTTGACATTCGTCACGACGATACAAAATTTTTATGACCTCAGCCCCTCTGACCTGAACTTAGATTCGCCACTGTATACATTGTCTAGAGCAAGCATAGTTACGGTTAGTCTTTTATCTGAGCTTGCATCTAATTCGAGTCCCGCACATAATGTGTTAAGGGATTAAAAACAAATGTTCTGGATTTTCATTATTTAACACGTTATCGGACGTGAATGCTATACCCCAGTAGCACAAGGATGTTGTATAATATTGTACGATATTGAACAGTATTCGCAATATTGTATAATATTGTGCAATATCATATAATATTGTCGAACAATATTGTACAATATCGAAAAAAATGTTGTGCTACCTGGGTAGCGTTCACTTTCATTTTGATCTAAAATGGCATTATTGTTATTGTATTTAAATTTAAAAGCCGCACATCATGCATCCAATATATTATAATGCATCCTTAATTTTAAAAAATAGTATGCACATTATGGCTAACTGGTTTAATGAGTACTTTTTGCCTTTTGTGTATTTAAAACTTTCCATTAAATGGCACGAAGTGTAGATTAGAAGTGTAACACTTCCAAAGCATCTGTGCTTTTCCCTTTCGAGGATCTTGCGCCAGGGAAAGTCCAATCCAATCAAATCCAAAGCACCCTGTAGGCTTAAAAAATCGCTTGACTATTTTTGCCGATAATCGAGGTGTTAACTTTCCACGAACATATTAAGCAAATATATATTAAAACATCCGAGGTGCCCTACCTGTTAAAATTTGTTTTCTTAATTGCCATCTTAAACTGTATTAATATTATTCTCATTGTCATTTTGTTTTGTAATTTGTAAAATCTTTAATTTCAGTGTGAATATATTTCTTGCATTTCATTATCATTTTACATTGCATTACTAGTTTGTACAACACCCGACCGCTAGATGGCGGTACGGCATCAATGTTTTGGACGAGTGAACGCGAACGATAATTTTGGCGCTGGAAAAAAAACGAAAGTCGTTCGGAAGTGGTTGTTGGTGTTTTGTGTTATCGAGTCGGATTAGTTTCAAATTATGCTACACGCATTCATTAAAGATATATACAAACATCTTCACATCATTAAAAATTTTTAAAAATTGATTAAAATTAAATTAGTTTCTATAGTATAGTATAACACTAATCCTTCGAATATTATTAATTTGTTATTTATAGACTTATGATATTTTTCGTCACTTCCTTCCAAGTGTCTAAAGTTCCGGATTCAAAATTCAGAAAGTATGCTTCCTTTTCGTAAGCTTGCTTTCTTTAACATGAAAGGTCGAAAAATTGTTCAAAAATTAAATTCCGAATTATAATTGTGCTAACTATTTCATATGGGAGTTTCCCTCTGTTGCCCATGCCCTAGTGCAGGACTCCTTCGTCAGTAGAGATCCAAAGTGAGGTGACGAAGAGCGTTAGTGGAAGAATAAAAAAAAATAATAAAATCACCCTGCAGTCTTTCAGAATTATCTATATGATAAGTGCAGAAAATTGTCTATTGTAGACTTAAAAAATATTTTAATTTGCTGGATAATTTTTCAAATGGAATAATTTACCTTTAATGAATATACTTGTTTATATTATATCTTTGTTCTGTAGTATCGAGGCAAATTTTCAGAGCCAAAATGTAGTTGAGAATAGTTTTCTGCCCAAAATGGTGCCGAAGTGAAGATCCCCCCCCCCCAAAAAAAAGGACTCCTAAATGCTATTTGAAATTTCGACCACTGGAGACTCTCTCTAATCTAGGGTACAAGAGAGGGCTCTGGTACCCCCCACATACACACTCCGGAGGAAGATGGAGATGTATTGGGCAAAATCCAAAGAAATACTGTTCAGCAACGGATTCCGAGACTACCACTTTTGGACGATTTTGCACCGGAAAGGGGTGTCAAACAATGAGTCGTATGAGCGCATTTCCGGAGTTCTTTGTTAGATTACGCCCAGTAAAATGGAAACATCACTCTTCCATTCTTCATTTTCCCTCTAATTTGATGAAAATAACTCCGCCCGGCGCATGCGCAAAAGCGCGGTGGCCTTCCGAATCCGTTGCTAAACAATAAATATCAATAAAGTATCTTTTTAAATCAAGGTATAAAGAAACATAAACATGTTTTACTATTACTTTTGCAATTTTTCCGTCAGGCTGATCCACGAAGCTCGTGTTTTTGTTAACCCTATTTTGTGTATAATAAAAGTAGAGAATTCTGTAGAATCTAATTTTTGTTTTGAAAGCTTAAATATGGTTTACGTTTTCTAGCCTGAACAATTTTTGAACGGAATATTCTGGCGTAGTTAATTCCAATTCGGAACACTTTTCAATTTCGGTTTAAGAGTGGAAAAATTGACACTGTATGGTTTAATCCAGAATATATTATCACTTTGAACAAATGGCAAAAGCTGGGTAGGATAATTTGCTTTTATTATAAATTAACCTTTTATTTAACCTTTTAAATGAAATCTGGTTAATCTTTAATATGAACTATTTGCTAATTAGTAAAAATCGGACAATCCGGAACATTTATTTCGAATTCAGGACAAGTAATCTAAATTCTGTAAAACCAGGACGTGTGGTCGATTTTAGAGTATTCTGGAGTACAAAATTGAAATTTTCTTCTTTCGTTATGTCAAAGAAGCTCTATGGTCGAAATCCATATTGGCTTCCCTCTGGCAGTATCGAAGCACTTTTCTGGCAACCCTTTAACTTCCAGATGTGTTTAAACGTTTGTAACTAATTGCTTTGCGATTGCGCTATAGATTCTGATTTTCATTCGGAATGAAAAGAGTTATTTTGAAAATCGCTCTACATTGGTCAAGGTTGTATTTATTAAAGGAATCATTATATTTCGATTAAGATCTTTAATATTCAATTTTTTGGCATATGTTCTTTACACCACATAAACCATCAACAGCTGATTCGAAACTGTAACTTTTACTATAAGTTTTTAAAATTTTGCTCAGAGGTAATTGAAGCATAAGAAAAGTTCTTTAGTGAAGATTTAGTGAATAATTAAATTTGTTTATTAACAAAAGGCATAAAAATATTTTCATTTCGAGAAACGACCGATATATCAGTTAGTATTTTTTAAAGATGAAATTATTGATTGGAGAACTTTGACATAAAGTCTTACTTGAAACATTTATCCTTTCAGCTTCCACAGATGAAGATGGGAGCAAAAATCTTTGTTGCCTTCTTTAAATTTAGTCCCCACCAGGAGGGAAAACACCAATTGGTGGTCACAGGTGAGTCATTCCATTTTTACTCATAAAAAGGCTTTTTTGAAGGAATCTGTTAAGTACAATGAATGTCTTGAAATATTTTTAGAGTTGCTATTTTGTAATTAGATCTTATTGCTAGTAAAATTGTTGTTTTTGCTGAGTAATGTATCAAATAGTATCCCTTTCTGCTTTGTGTTGAGAGGAGGTCGAGTCTTAATTTTTCCCAAAACTGTTGGCATAGATCTTGTATACGAGTTATTAAGGTACTCTAAATACCCTCATAGTGGAAAGGTGTGCAAAAGTCTTATTTTTAGAATTAAATAAATGAACATGCTAAAACTCGATCCGGGAAACTATTCAAGGTTTGACGTCTTGTGTGGGATCGAAATGGAAGTCTGTTTTTAATTTTGAAAATAATTCTGGTAGGGAGATCCGATCTAGAACGGCGCAGGAAGACGCGAAGACTCGGGTAGAAAAGTCTTCAACCTTGGAGCCTTGAACATTTTTTGCGGTATTTTCAGGGTAACTTAAATTTGCTTTCATTAGAATTACAATTGCCATTTATTCGATATTCAATTAAAATCAAGCTTCGTTAACCTCTTCTTTGTCGGATTTATTTTCGAATCTCCGACGAAATGATTTTGCATTGAATGTGGGAAATCTCGTCACGAAAACGTGAGGAAAGTAGGACTATTTGCGCCATTTCTTATCAATATTCAGAAATAAAAAAAATCGCGAAATATAACGAGAAGCTTGGGTTGGTATCTACAAGTTGGAACACACGCGATTTCTTCGCCAATATGGCTACCTGAGGAATCAAGCGGATTAGTTCCATTGGCAACCCATCGGCTAGATCGCTTACGTCATGGCAAGCGATTCGCGTGATTTGAGTTTACATACTACGCGGATTTTAAACAACTTAAAATATTTATTAAATATTTAATTAAGTAATAAAATATATTTTAATTGGGATGATTTCAATTAGTAAAAAAAATATAAATAGAACTTGTGTTTATTTAGTGATTATATATTTTTCCGATCATATAATTGAGATTTTCTTTCTTTGCCTTATAATAAAAAATCGTTTGCGTGGAATTTTTGAAGTTGCTTGGTCATATTTTGGAATTCATCATTTGGAATGCTGTCTTCACCTGTGCGGTGGCTTCCTTGATGCGCCGCATTGTTCATTTCTTGTTCATATTAAGAGCGTTTCCTCCCAAGTGCAAATATCAGAACTGAGTAAGTCTTAATTTTTTACTATTGCTTGTTTTGAACGCTACTAAGGGCAAATGTTCTGCTGCTTCATTAGAGTAATTAAAAGAAGCTGATTCCGTACATTCACTAAGCTAGCGAAGCTACTAGGACCCTACTTTGCTGAAAGCGAAGCCGCTGATGTTTTTTAAGTTAAAAAAACTTGCCCGGTGCCCACTTCAGGTGCCGCAGGCATCGCGAACGCAATTTTTCCTTCATCATTAAAATAATTAAACATCTGTACAGTCAATGCATTCTGTACAGTCAATGAGCTAGGAAAGCTAGTAGCTCTGCTGAAATTCTAAGTTTAAAACGGGAGATAGTGTAACGACAAACCACAAACGCACTGGGTTCAAAAAGATGAAATTCTGAGATAGTGCAACGACAAACCACAAACACATTGGGTTCAAAACTTGTCAACATGAAACGATTAACCTTTAACTGTGACCAATGCATGTTTATCTTTAGCTTGGCGACTTGTTGCGCTGGCGCGGTTTTAACTACGCTGTGTTCCAACTTATAGATTTCAACCGAAGCTTGTAGCAAAAGTTAAACTCTGTACAATAAAATATAACGAGACGTGTAAGTAACGACGAATTAACTTTAAACGATGCAATATTTCTCTTCGTCGCATGAGATGCGACGCCGAACAAGAAGGTGTTAAAATTTCGGCACATTTTTAGGATGTTTTTCGTGTTCTAAATTCGCTTGTAGATAAGTGTGGCTCAATTTTTTTTGCAATTGTCTCGCTTGCAAGTCAAACGGCTCTTGCGAATTTCAAAGTACATTGATTGTGTTACAGTTTTGTGCAATTATTTTTGCCATTTTGTTTAAAATCATTTTTGAATACTGCGAAATAATGAAACCAAATTTCATGGATGTGATGCGGAATTAGAATTTGGTATTTCAGTTTGACAAAATATCTGTTATTTAAAACTGCTTATTAGATATAGAGATATTATCAAATAAAAAGTATATGAATTTTGGAAGTTGTGTTTGGGAATGGAGGGAGGGGCTTGTATTGCCCGCTGGTGAGGTGTGGTAATGATTATAGTAATTATATAATGATTATCGTAATATTTTATAGTAATAAAATCAGTATCGTTCAAACAATATCTTTTTTTAATCAATGTGCAAAACTAAGGATAATTATTTTTCTAACGGAAAGAAAAACATGCTGTTTAAAGATTTGACTTTCATTATAATAATGAAAAGTAATATTACGAATAATATTTTCTGTAAATAAATGCAATTTCACCACTTAAATGGTATCGCTAAGAAGATTTTCTTTTAAAAATTCTAATTGATTAACCTTCCAGCGGGCGTGCCTGCACAAATTTTACGACATATCGTGCATCGTATTACATAAATATATCGTACTGTTTTACAAAAATAAGTACAGCTTTTATTTGTTGTCTGTATTTATTAGCTTAATAGTAAACAAAGATTTTATAAATAAAAATTGCACTTAAGTTTATAAAAGAACGATGTATTATGCATCGTATTGCGTATTTATAAGTATCACTTGAAAGCACGCGCCTGCTGGAAGGTTAGATTTTTAAAAAATCGTCCCGATTTGATGACGTCATTACTTTTTTGGTACATATTTTAAATATGTACCAAATTTGGTAGCTAGGTTCAACGGTCTACCCTTTACAGCGCTGACAAACATTGCACGTATTCGCTTTTATTGTTAGTCCAGATGTAGAAAAGCTGTCAAATCGCGATTTAGAATTTATTAAGAAGAGACGTGTCGATAATAGTTTGTGATTGTGGAAACATTTTTCTAATTACTCTATATTCATTGGCAATTTTATTGATTTTCCCAAATGCTTTTAAAATCAAATTATTTTAACATCTTAAGTGGTTTATCTTTTGAAAGGATAGTTGTCGCTTTTTCCAGCTTGCATCTAATTTGTGATATTCGAGAACGTGCCCTAAATTGCTGAACATTTGCTGCTGCTTTGGAGATAAGAATTGTGCATGCATTCATGTTAAGCGTATTAGAATTATCTTTTTATGCATTGTTCTTAAAATCTCGATGGCGCCGAATAAAATATTCATGACGAATGCATTGGGAGATGAGAAAAACAGTTGAAAATCTCCGTGTATTACGCAATTAGCAGCATTAAAGCATTTACTCTTATATACTTCCTTTTTTCATCTGAAATATCTATACCCACAAAGACAGTGTCTTGAATAATATAGTGTCGATGTTCAATTATCTGATAATTACGTTTCATAATAGCCATTTATTTAGAATTAACTTTGTGAATTCAAATATACTTTTTATAAGACATAAAGACTCTCTTGACCTTCTGAGTTATATTGTGTTCAGGTAATTGCTTTGGTAATTTTTTAGATAATGAGATGTTTGGCAGCCGGAAACTTAAACGGTCGTCTTATTTCATATTTTCATTTTATCGGTATGGTAGCAGTGACTTATTAGCAGTGGCGGCTCGTCAGCTCGGAAACAAGCGGTGCTGCAGAAGTTGTATTGACCTAAGTTCTAGGAAATTTTGTGCTGATTATTTTGTTATATATAAAAATTGATAATTTTTGAGTTATAAGCAAAAAACTGGGAAAATGTTTTCATGTTTTTTGGCTATAACTAAAATTCGAACTGGCAAAGCTCAGATTCAATATCAGCACCCCCAAAAAACACAAAGCAAAAAGTTAGCTCCAGAATTTGATTTAAAAAAACCACTTAACGACTGGACTACTGAGAAAGCGTAAAAAGGCCAAATGAGGAAGTCGCGCCAAGCGAGAGTTGCTCCGGACACGGGATTCTAATTTCAATGGGAGAAAGGGTTGCTTTTTTTCTTCCTATTGAGATCTGCTCAGTGAGCGAATTTTGATCCTTAGGAGGGGCAAAAACTCTCTGCAGCTCTGGTCTGTCTCTCTTAATTCTTGATTTATTTTCCGTTTTCCTTTTACGTTTTTCATTACTTCTTTGCCATTTTCGATTATCATTGAACTCTTAAAGTGGAAAAGAAAGTCAATTAGAATAAAAACTGAAATGCTTTTAAAATAATTTCAGGGGGGACTGCAGCCCTAATGGACGAGCCGCCACTGCTTATTAGTAAATTTGGTAAATTTTTAGGGACAATTTTAAACATTATTTTATAGAAAGATATTAGAAAATTTTATAACGGCAAAGGTAAGCAGACGATATACTGGTAAATTTCCCATGCGCGGTAAGTATTTTGATTTTACTAATATATTTTCATAATCTTTTGTACTCCGAAAGTCATATTCACAATGGCAGTGACCTCATTCATTGTCCATTCCTCAGTGATTCAAACATTTATCATCAGCTCAATTAAATCGTACAAAAATAAGTACTCCTCCATCGGCACCCGTGTATCGAACTACCGAATTTTGAAAGTTACAACTCATTCATAGTGGCGGACAATTTAAGACCGAATTAACGTGGGCACATTTAATCATTTTAGGCGTCTTTTAACGTCTTGGGTGGATCGAAATAAATACAGTAGAACCCCAAGAATCCGAAATTTCGGGTAATCCGAACATCCTTTTCTAATTTTCTGAAAGAATTTTTTACTGAAAACTGAAGAAAAAATAATTACGAATCGGAAACAAAGCTGATGTTTATTCGTAACTTAAAGAGCAATTCGAATACTTCTAAGTATGAATACAGCACCTTAATGAGTAGAAACAAACTCGGATATCTTTTTTCGACCCTCAACTTGTTTGCCACTGTACCGTGCGCATATTTACAAACCCTACCCTGATAGAACTGAGGCAGGAAATCAGTCAATATCATTGGCTACGAGGAGCAGTGACGTCGTTTTTCAGCTCTCGCGCGTAGCGTACGGCAATCGTAACAAAGCAAGAGTCGTCCTACTTTTCTTCTCTTCTCCGTTTTCCCACAGTTGAGCACAGAAAACATTCTTCCGTGGGTTGTAATATATTTAAAAATATTATTTTTTAAAATATCATAAATAAAACATCCCACACTGTAAGAAATTATACTAATGAAGAAAAGTACATGCGCGAGAGCAAAGAACGACGTCATCGGCTCTCGGCGAAGCGAGCCAATCATATTGTCCGATTTCCTGCCTCAGTTCTATCAGGGTAGGTTTTGTAAATATGCGTACCGTGCGAATCGCCTCATGCTCTCCCCATACGCCTTTACAGAGCTCCCAGAGTCAATACCCGACTGCATTTGGTATATCAAGAATATTTTACCGAATTTCTCGGATAATCCGAATTCCCCGGAATCCAAACAGAGGTCAACGCCAATGGCTCGGATTCCTGGGTTTTTTGCGCACTACGAATAATGGTTGTCATAATTATAAGGTAGAACATTCAGCTTACAGAGTTGATGATAAATGCTTTATTTCTAGCCTTGGCATTAGTGAAATTGGTAACTTGATAATACGTGAAAATTCCAGCAGCCTTTAAACATAATCGTTTTAAGAAGTTTTAAATCTTTAATTTAAATATTCTAATTTTTATCTTTATTGTATAAAAGATGTTATCTTATCCTTTTTAAATATCCTTTCGTTAGCCTCTTTATCGTCAAAAAATTCGACCTATAGATTCGATAAATTTCGACTTTTACACCTCACTGGATCTGAGAACACGATAAGTGCCCGTCCAAATAGCTTGGGTGACCAAGGGGTATAATAAAATTTTCCGGTAAATGAACCCGCTAGTTTAAACAAGGAAAACTGATAATGCTTTTAATTATCATTAAAGTTTATTAAAACTGCTAAGGCTAGTATTTCGTTTTCTAAAAAAATTAATTTTAGTTAGCAGAACTTCATTCGGAACAATATTTACACTAAAACATCCGGTCTTTAATATATTGATTAGCAACGGATTCGGAAACCCTCCGCGCTTTTGCGCATGCGCCGGGCGGAGTTATTTTTTTTTTATCAAAACGAGGGAAGTGAAGAATGGAAGGGTGATGTTTATTAGATCACCCTCAGTAAAATATAAAGTACTCCGGAAATGCGCTCATATGACTCATTGCATGACACTCCTTTCCGGTGTAAAATCGTCCAAAAGTGGTAGTCTCGGAATCCGTTGCTGAATAGTATATACCTATTCTATCGTAATCCGTCAGTTTGGCGGGTATTTAAAACTTCTTAACATTTTAAATAAATAACTTATTATCGTATACAGTGTTTTTCTAATATTTTCCGGGGCCCCCCCGGTTACTCAGGAAGACCTAGTTACAATATTTCCTGCACACAAATTCCATTTGAGTTCATTTTGCACTAACGTATTTTTTGTAATGACCACAAATATTTGCTATCCTTGTTTAATTTATAGTGCATCATCTTTGTCACTAGGGTGGGATTGCAAATCAGTTGGAAATAAACTAGAGCTTAAACAGTAAATAACAATCTTTCTTTAAAATAATATAAACACAATTTTATTCTATCAGCTCAGGGAATCGTGTCATATGAAATGGCCTTCGGAATGCAAAGGGTTAAAATTTGTTTTTCAGGTTTGTATACTATTGTAATAAC
>BGPR01012721.1:700-13988 GCA_013235015.1 Araneus ventricosus | reverse complement strand
AATACTCGCGCATCGAATTATCGAAATTTTAGTCTTATAAACTAAAATTGAATCGTTAATTAGCTTTTTAATTTGACACAAAAAATATGTAGGATCCATAAACATCTTAAGTATCCTATGCCTTCTCAGATGAATGAAAACGACAGCCCCTTTCCAAAACAGGAGGGGTTATCTTATTAGATAGCAAAGAAAACTATTCAGTTAAGTGGTTAAACAAGGTATTCTTGTACATTTTGGACCTCGCTGCCTCATAGTTGAGCTTTGTGCCGAAACATATAATTATCGAAGCACAAAGAAAATATCTGAAATGCCTTATATTTCCTTGACAAACATGGGCTACTTGATAATATTTTAAGCCATACTACCCATTGAGTTGAACATGGTTCAAATTAATGCGCAGACATTATTTATCCCTCTATACGTTGAATATCGCAGGCATATTGCACAAATCTAGTGTTTTAAATAATCGTACCAGAAAATGGGATGATCAGCATGATTTCACGCATACAAATCCTTTTGTTTGAGAACGAAGGACAGCAGGTTTTGAAAGAGTTCAAAAGTTTTGATTCTTTCGTTTGAGATTTGAATTTTCACCATGAAAATTCAAAGGCTAAATTTTCAATATTCGAGACAAACCAAATGGTAGCCTAGAAATGACGTTTCTAGCTGTTGTATCGCGACTTATTGATCACCGTGTAATTTTTAAACTTGCTTATCATTTAACTTATCCCTTTTAAGATGTTTTCTATTCAAAATTATTACAGTTCGAAATGTCCTTGTCTAGGATGTTCATCTTTGAAGTCGCGTAAATAACTTACTCAACACTGAGGGATGGCCTTGTCTAGACTTCTGCACACTGGAAGCTCAACTGATTGCACCGGAATTGGACGGAAGATGCATAATTGTTAGAATGCAAGATTCGAAATGGGTGTTTCGTTAGCGAAAATGCTTGCCATTTTAAATTTTTTCAATTTAGGAACAAAAAGGTCGCACGTCAAACAAGTGATTAGCTGATGCGAAAAAATGAATCGAAATTATGAATGATTTTAATGAATTAAATTTTTATTAAAAATTTTGAATTTAAAATCGCTACTTTAACATAGTGTAATAACTGAAAAATAATTAACTAAAATGGCCTCGGTGTGGCAGTTACTTTGGTTGGTTCAAACAATTCCCCTAGAAAGTGTATCGATACAAAAAATCCTAACATCTATTCTCGTCTGTCATGACAGAATTTTATTGGAATTTGTTGCATTTTTTGTCGAACTCTCATTGCAACGCATTAAATGATGCTCCATAAACAAGCAGCAAGTAATTATGTTTTGTAATAACTTGAGCCTCTCCGCTCTTTTAATTTGGCGAACATTCCTGCCAACTTTTGTGCTTGCACGCGTGAGTAAACTTAACCTAGTATAAAGCTGATAATGATGTATTTCGTGTACCTATTATCAGTAGATGTGTAGAAATCAGCACAATGAATCATTTGGAATTAAAATTGCTAGACACGTGGAAATTTCCTTTAATCCATAGCTTACAATGCATCTAAAACAGTGGCGAATCCAGGGGAGGGGCTATCGGGCTGCAGCCCCCCAGAGCTAAACCAAAAATCTTGATTTAATTTAAAATCACTACAACTGTTTGATCTTAATTTTCATTTTAAAAAAATAGTAAAAAAATAGTAATAAAATAGTGACAACATTGCTTTCTGACTTGTCAGGCTCGAAAAATTTCCACTGTTCTAGTCATTCCACTCGCACTTGTAGCGTTGGCGCGGTCGAAAACATTTTTTTGGCTAATTATTTCATTGTATTTTTTATTAAATTATCGAAAATATTGTAATGTTCTTTATTATTTTTATTGTCAGGAGAGGAAAGCCTGTAATGTTAAAGTGTTTTGGCTTATATAAGCCATGAGGTTTGACATTCGTCACTACGATAAAAAAATTTTATGACCTCAGCCCCCTCCAGACCCGAAACCTGGATTCGCCACTGATCTAAAAGAAATAGAAAATGCTTTCTGTGACTAAGCTAGACAGCGCAAATTGCAGAAACGGGCATCGTAAATGCACTGTTCGGTTTTTGTCATGCATATTTTTAAAAATGGCATTTATGTGACCTTTCTACAAATAAAACCGAAACATTTGGAAATACATGGTGGATTTTCTTTCTGTATATACCCATTATCAAACTGTTCAATGAACAGACTGGTTCTCGGGTACGGGGGTGAGAGAGGGCTGGCGTTCTGTTCTGTATATACCCATTTGACTGGTACAACCTAGGCCATGACTTAGGTAGCCTTTATGGGAAATCAGACCCTGCTTAAGGTCAATTTATACACTTGATTATTTGGAGTTCTAAAATTATTAAAGTTTAATGTTAGATTAGAAATTTATAAATTTGAATATTTCGGGCATGTGGGTTTCTAGACTGGAATGCGATAAGAAAGTGGATACAGCATTTTTTGAGGGGGGGGGGAGATAACGTATTTTTGAAATCCCCTTTTGGCCAAGACTGTATTGGTGGCTCGTTTTAGTGCTTGAAAAAAAATTCCACATAAACTTTATTACACGTGTTTTAATAGAATTTTCACTGTTTTTGATATCCTTGGGGGAAAAAATAAGTCAAAGAATCGTATAAACCCCAATTCTAATCCGAAAATTCACATTTCATCATAGCCCGTCCCTGAAGTATTTCCAGTTTTATTGTGCCACGCATTTTATGTTTTAGCTGTGTCAGAGAATTGTTTGCATAGAATATGTGGAAAAATGACGAATAAAATGCAAATATTGCTACAATTTTTTTTTATTTAAATGCATAAACTCCGTAAAATTAACGTATTCGTAACGTAATACATTTTTGAATAATTTCATTCAAATAAAGTTCATCCCAACCCAAGCATAAGAGTTAATACATGTAAATTACTGGTAATGAATGCGAAAAATGTGCTCACATCAAAGCTCATTCTTGTTTTTCTCTTGAAGGCTAGTACAGGACCTTAAGTGTGCTAAAAGGTGGCTTTACGGAGTAGCAGAAAGTGAAAAAAAGTTCTTAATTATTTGGTAGAATTGTTAAATTTATACTTCAAGCTAATCAAAATGAATCGGATTGAAAGATTTATTGAAAGGCCTTTAGTATCGTTCGGCGATTAGTCGCATTTATGATAAAAATATATTTTAATGAATAAACGCTGTTAACGTATATAATACATGGATTTGTTATCAAAGTAGTCGGTCGAAAATACATTTAAACAAAAGAACTGTTTCACGAGTGTCTATTCTAACAAACTAAAAGGGGAAAAATTGGTTATGTTTTTAAAGACTTTCTTTGAAATAACATTTTCAGATGACTCTTATGAATGGATTAATAATTTACAATTGATTACTCTAAATTTGAATGGTATTGATCAGTATCGCAACTTTCTAGCATTTATTCTAAACTACATTTGAATCCTTAAGAATTTGCTTTCATTGGTCGTTTAGCTGGAACAAATTTTCAATTTGTTTCTTCAAGTTGAGAGCATGGTAAATACATTTATTATTTGAATGGAGTATTTGTGAAAATTTAAATTATTTCATTTTAAATAAATATTTTCATCTTTATCGAGTCGACGTATGAGCGAAGTAATGAAAATCTTTATCTCGATCAGAACCTATACAAATGCAAGAGAGAATTGGTCCTAAAACTTGGCATAGACTTCTTTTGGCTGACTCACTTGTGCAAGAATTTGTTAAATAATTGCAAGCTATTCTTAAAATTTTTCCGAAAAGTAAACAAGCAACAAAAATTAGAGAACATAAAAACCTGCTTAATGTTTTGTAATCGACTATTAAACGGTCATTAATGAAGCTTATCAGAATTGTAAAGTTTCAGAGAAATCAATGAGATTTTTTCAATAATTCACCTCATAAAATATGACGTACTAATATTTTAATGTTTAATTACAAATGCTGCGAAGAGAATTATGAAAACACTCAGTCAAAAAAACATTTATATTTCGGTGCATGTTGCGGGTTTGATTCTAGAAGTATTAAACCTTTCGCGGTCATTAAGCCGAAACAAGGAATCGTAACAATTGGTACATTGTCTTGTACATTGTCTATTTCTTCGTTTTTATAATTCGTTCTATATGAAATAGTTAAAATGTTTCAAAAATTATATAACTAATAATTATACTTCAAGGGATGTTGTTATAATATGAGAGTAGTGTGTATGTAATAGCCAACAATTATAATTCTCTGGTATTGAATCATGCGCAAATCGAGTTCAGTATCAATTTGAAAAGAAATTTGTAAAGCTGGGATCTCTGGATTTTATAAATACTTGCCAGCTATGTCTGGAAACATTTGTGAACTGGTAGATAAATAATTAATAAAGTAATTGTGTAAATTGTGATTATTAAATCGATATTAAAAACTATAACTATTAAAACTATAACTAATTATACCACTGTCGGCTAAGTGCTGATGACCAATATTGACGCTTTACCTCTAACTTTTAAAATTAAATATTTAAGTTAAATGGAAAATTTCTTATTGCTTTTTTCCCCTCAACATTTGTAGATTTAAAACTGTGTGAAGAAATTGTGGCAACTTAACTACAGTAATCCCCAGAAAGGGAAAAGTAGAACTCATCCCCACCCCCGCAGGGATTCATCCTCGGATTCTTTTTGTCCCCACCCCCGCAGGGATTCATCCTCGGATTCTTTTTGTCCGTATCCCCGAGCGGGTGTAGATTTTGATCCGGCTGTAAGCCATGTGATTTTTACTTGTATATATATATATATGTGTGTCGTAGCTGTGTTGTGTGTGTCAATAAAACCATAAAAGACAAACTGGATCTATTTTAAATTTGGATATAAACCTCGCACATGAGAAACCATTACAGAAATATTGTTCGTTATTCTAAGTTTTTTTATGATGTCTGGTTTTGAATTAAGTTGTTTTCATAAGTGTATTATAAAGTGAAAGTGCCTCTAAGCTTTTCAGTAATCGGCACTCACTTTATTATACGACAGAATGGATAGCATTGTCGTGATACGAGACATTCTTCCCATTAAGAATTCTATCAACCATGGGATTAGATAGTTTTACCAAATGTATGAAGAGGTTTCTACGATTATTTAACTCCACATTTCATACTGTAAATTGGTTTCAGGTATTCTGTGTTTAATTTTTGTTGACTTTTATTGTTTAGGCTGATCTTTAAAGAAAGTTTGATTTGAAATCATGGGATGAGACAATTAAGGTTTCCCATTTCCTTTATCTACATAGTTCTCGTGTAGCTTCAAAGCAATAAATTAGAAAATCGAAAACTCTATTTTGTAGAAAATTAACAAATTATTTTTAAACTAAACACAATAGTGAATCCTTGTCTCTAATCGTCCAATTTATCCAGTCAAAGTCATCTCAAAAGATGAATTCATTGCTCTCTCCAATTTTTTTTTTTTAGTTGCATATCAAGACAGAATCTATTTTCAATTTGAAATCTCGTATATCTGCCACTGAGCTTATAAACACAAGTGTCGACTAAAGTTGTCTTGCTCTCCTTTTTGCTTCCACCTCCATGGAGCGTAGCACTTGAAATTCTGTTCCTCTGACGCCTCTATAGAAGGATGAGGGATCTAACTACAAGGTCTTTATTTTTTTTTCTTATTGATATATTGAAAACTACTTCAATTCGCTATATTTCTACTAGTTATCAATTTTCATATCTTTTAGACAGGATTTTCAGTTATAATTCTTTTCGCATTTCCGCAAAAGTTTCTTTTTGTCGTCTGCGGAATATCTGATGCTTTAGTTGAGTCGAATTATAAGGCGACGAAAATAGCTTCCGAATTTTTCTCGGAGATAATTGGATGAATGATATATCTCTACATTTTCATTTGATATTGAGATGACGTCTTCGCGTATAAGGAGATCAGTTTTTCTTCTGTATATCTTCATTTACTTGTAATTTTAAGGATGTGTTATAAGTTGGGAGTCACCTATGATTGAAAGCTAGGTTCAGAGTTCCTCAGGTATGGGTCTTTTATATGATAGCGGGAAGGAAAGATCGAATTGTTATTCGCTTCGCAAATTAAAGATGTTAATATTTGGTTATACTGAACTTCTTCCTGATAAACCATTTACCTGATTAGTTTGTCATCATAGGATTAAAAAATTGTTTGTATTTTTTTTACAGATCCAGAATAATGCTAAGCTATATCGAGAGTTTCCCGGAAGTTAATCGCTTAATTTAACAGCCCGAGAATACTCGTGCATCGAATTATCGCATTTTTGGTCTTAATTAATGATTAAATTTTAGTTTTATCTTTATAATTTTGCACCAAAATTACCTAGAATCCATAAACGCCTCAAGTATTGTAGTGGCTTTCCATGTGTGTGACATGATATTCAGTTCAATGATAATCCAGTTTATCTTTTTTCGATTTATTCACAACACACATATAAACACCATTACGACAAAAACATATAAACTATAAACATCACATAGCTTAGAGCTCGATTAAATCCACACCCGCCTGGGGGCAGGGTCAGAAGGTATCTGAGGTTGAATCCACAACAGAAGGGAGCATCTTATTAGATAGCAAAGAAAATTAAGTGGTTAAGACATAGACACTTAAATACAGTAGATGCTAATCTGGATCCAGTATTTCAATGAAATTATTCTCGTTTAGACAGACTTTAAAAAACTACGATGAACAACCCGCGTTTTGTGGAGAACTCGGTTATGTAAGTCTTTCAAAACTTAATTTTTAATATTCCTAAAAATTAAACCATCAGAAAACGGGATATAGTTTCGGAATAAAACCATTATTCTAAATTATCCTTCAATTTTAAAATGTTTAAAATTCTTCTTTCTTTAAGTCGTTAGTTTTCAACATTTATGTAATCGAGTGCAAATCGCTCCCGAAGTTGATTTCAATTTAAATTATTTAACTTAAATTCTTAATATTATTAAAAAGAACAATTCGAAATCGGATAAATGATTAGTTGCTTTGTATCGAGCGGAACTACGCAGAAAATACTCCACTACCGTATTTATTGCAATTGACGCATCTCAACATGGCGATATTATCGGTGAACAGAGATATGCAAGTTTGGAAGTTTCTGGCCAGTTCCTAATAGTGTAGATATTGAAGAACAATAGTCGAAAATTGTATTCCTGTAATACTACGGTCTCGGTATCGCGTCAAAGAGGAGATGATTTCCTATTCTCGCTGTATTTAAGAGCCTGCCTCGTGTCTGTGACGATACCGTAAGATATTCTTGTTAGCTGTTATACATTCTTGTGACACAAATTGCATGTCGAGCTGTCCGATCAGACTCTGTCGAACACTCGACCGATGTTCACGCAAAAAAATTCAAACTACATATAATTTTAAAAAAAAATGTTATAGCTGTTGGACAGTAAGATTTTCTTGTGACATAAATTATCTGTCGAGATGTCCGATCAGACTCGGTCGAACACTCGATCGATGTTCACGCAAAAAATCCCAACTACGTATAATTAAAAAAATCGTTATAAACTTGTTTATTGTTATATAAATTATATTACAATACTGAATTTTTTGTGGATCAAAGTATAATTTCTTTTAAAACTGTAATTGAACCATTTAAAATTATCAAAATCTATATCAGCCATAGTTTTTAAAAAATGTTTCAAAATTTGGGATATAAATGAAACGTAAGAACATTTTTTTTCATGAAAGTATGAGTTAATTTATTGTATTGAACATGTTTCGGTGTGTTCTTATCGAGCAGTGGAATTTCAAAAAAAATTACCTTCAAAAATTATAGTGTTTTAAGATTTTTCTTGTAAGAGTGGATATAAAATCAGAGTTCTCGTTATGTTAGCAACTTCCTGTTAGTTGCACCTTTCTTGGCATATTGTTTCTAGTTGTGTCTATGCTGCAGATGGATAAAGTGAAACAAAGCGTTAAAAGTGCAGCTGCATTTACTTTGAACTTCCCTATGATCATTCTCTTTATGGCCACATCTGCTCTAACCATATATTTTTGTGATTATTTAACACCAAGTATTTGGTGTTAATTTACTGTTTAGCTTTTACTGCTAATGATGCTGAGCTTAAAATGCCTTACTTGGGTGCATGCATTGTGTGCTGGAGTAAATTTGAGAATTGAAAAAAAAATACTTTTTGGTTTAATTCATCTTATTAAAATTCTCTCGCTGAACATTGAAAAATATTTAGGTGGCACAAATAAGGCGACCTTTCAGTAAAAATAGGTCTTTTGAATAAATTCAACAGTTAATATCCTTGCTCGAAACCCATCAACTGTTAATAGTTTGACCCGAAATCGAATCGTAATAAATGCCTAATAATGCAGAATAAAATATTGTGGAACGCTAATTTTTAATGAAACTGGTTCCAATCAATTAAGAATGTAGTTAAAAGAAAATACAGCGTGTAGTTTTGATACCTCGTCCGATTCTCCCCAGACCGTTTAAGTAAAAATTGTCACTAATTCTACAGAAAATTCTGTATTATTTTTAAGAGTTATAAAGTAAGAGATGCGCGAAAAATTATTTTTTAGAAATTCACTGGAAATAAATCCGAAATAGAAAATTTGCGTCAATTCTGTTTAATATAATATCTGATTTATCGAAGAGCAGGCGAAGGCAAATCTCGCATGATGAAAATGAGCTGAAGATCTGTATAAAAATGAATTGATAATCAATTGATTTTTTTTTTAATGTAAAGAGTAGTGACGTTTTACTCGATCAGGATGCCTGCTTTAATGTGTATTTATCATCTCCCGAAACAAAGTTTACCTGACGATTTCTCACTGTTTTATTCAAATTTTAAGTAGAAACAAAGAAGCTTTAGTTAAACGTAATATTTAATCATGTAAACAGCATATTACAGTTTAACCCTCTGACTACTAAGAGTTCTCAAAATCTGAGTGCAGTTGTATACGGAGGTTTGCTTACTAATTGATCTGTGGAATGGATTCGTCCGCCCCGTTCCCCTTTTTCTCCTCAACAAGGGTGGTGGGAGATGCGAATGGCAGGCCTTTCATCTCTCCCCTAAGGGTCCCTTTAATGACCACTCGCCGAACTGCCTTCTCCCTTTCGAACAGCAACCGGCCGAAATCCGCCCCACTAGTATAGAAGTCGCATGGCCGGTTTACGGCCGGCTCGGGAGTCATTGTTAAATTCATTGATGAGAAGCCTTGAGGTCAAACAAATATTTGAGTTGGTTCTCTCTAAGAAGATGTAACCAAGTAGATGAAAGTAAATACCCACCACACAGGTGAACTTAGTTATCATTTATCTACTTTACACTTCTTTGAAATTTTGAATTATTTTTCATTAAATAAGTAAGAATTTGACGAAAGTAAAGGAAAATCATGCACATTTCAGATTTTACCGCCACATATTTTTTTTTCAAAATCGGCTGTAAACATGTGTATAACATACTAGCAGTACGCGCACGGCGTTTCCCGTGGAATCAGGACTTCAACAAAATGGGGGAAAAGCCCCAATGACACGAAAAAGTTTTGAAAACAAGATCAATACAAAAGATATACATTATTGATTTTCCCGCTTATTTTTATCTAGACAATGACGCGAATGTAATGACGTCACCTGCCGGAAGGAATCGCTTTGTAGAAATGCATGCTGGGAATGAAAGCATATGACGTCACCTGCCGCGAGGAAGGTCACACACCAGCCAATGAAATTGCAACAATACATTCTGCGACCGTCTGGAGAAACTCTCGCTGTTAAATCTTGCCAGCAAAAAAAACTGTTTGAACTGATCAGGGAAAAAATGATGAAAAAAAAACAATAGAAAATGATGTTTTAACCGTTTTTGTTTTAAATCCGATAGAAACATTCCAGTTATAAGCTGAAAAAAATCTGAAAATTTTAGAGATGATAGAATGTCAGATGCGAGAATTTCAAGATATCCTCATTAAAAATTACCATAAAATTGGCTTTTTCAAAAATTTCTCAAAAATAGATAAAATACGTTAACTTGCAAAACAAACTTCATTAGAACTGAACTCGTTTGCTCTTTCCGATGGTGTATCTCTTTTTTTTCGTACAATTATCCAAAACCGTTCTATTGAGAAATGAGTACGAAAAATCACCGGAAACAACGCAAAATATTAAACAATTTTGTAGAAAAATTTAAAATTTGGGCATCGAGGCCTGTGTGCCAAATTTCTTGGCTGTGAGTGCGAAAGATTGGTCTGGACTTCGCGCACACTCACAAACATTGCCTTTTGTAAGTATAGATGGAATAGATTCTATTTTCATAAATCGAATGAGCCTGACAAAATGCTTTTTGATCAGGCTGCGAGATTTGAGCAAGCCATTATCGTCTGCCAATGAATCGTAAGTATTGATGAAATAGAATTCAGTTTTTCACTTGATGCATAAATATTTTTCCGTTTTGTAAAAAAACGCGGAGGAATAAAACATTTATTTTTTGGTGGAAGCTTTTAACAAAATAGTTGCTTAAAAATTATTTCAATAATTATTCGAATTAAGAAGAAAAACTAATGAAAAATTTATAAATTTTCTTTTCCTAAGAAAACTTAGTCAAGTAACCAGTACGCTTCAAATAAAATCTTTTAGAACTGCTTAATCTAAGCACTGATGTTTTCGAAACAGCATATTAACCATTTTTTTCAGATTAAAATGAAACGGTTGCATGCTAGTTTCTTCGTTATCTTTCCTTGACGGTTGTAATGTTTTTGCGCACCTATTGCTAAGGTGCCTTGACTTTTATTCGTAAACTGCTCAAAAGTTTTCTGCGTATATATCCATGCATTCTTCTCGCTTCTAATAATATTATAAGAAACTATTTTTGCAAATAAACTCACAACTTTAAAATATTTACTTCATCTTATTGCAAGTAAAAAAAAATTAAAATATAACAAGTACGAGCATTCAATTTTAAAATTTTATAAATTCCTAATATTCCAAATTTAAAAAAATTCATAACTTGAGTAAAAACAAAAAATCTTCCTTAGCAGAAGCTAGTAATGGAACATATAATACAAATAAAATTTAATTTCCCTACGAATATCAGCATGGAAAGATGACATACTTTTCATATGAGATCTGCGAAAGTAGTCCATTCGTTCTAATGCAAATCAAAATATTTCAATTTCACATGCTTCAAAGAGGTGTGAGAAATAAACTGATTGAAGGTTGGCATCATGTACCAAATTTCCTGAACATATCGGAATTTCTCTTTTTCATCTGCCTAAAAGTGAAAAAGTAAATTCCGGTTTTTCTAAAAGTATGAGGTTTTGTGGTAAATGAATAAAATTCATTTTGCCATGGATATCAAATTTGAAGTTTAGTGGTTAGGTTTAGGCTTCGTAGCTGGAGGGTTTTAAATTTGAAATTCTACACCCCCCCCATATTAAAAGATCCGCCGTCTATGTGCGTCGGATGCTTATTAAATTGGACGTTGTGGGTCAAGCGTCCTTTCCCTGGTGTGGCGGAGAGAGGTATATCAGGTCAAGATCGCGCTTTCAAAATTTCGAGTCGGTCCCGAAATAGCCTTCAAAACGGGACGTTCATACAACTAAACAAACTTCATGTTATTTTAAATATAGAGATTTCACTATTTAATTTGTAATTGAACGTGATGCAACTCGCTATTATTTGTTACTTTTCACGTGTTCAGTAATTTTATCGATTTTGCAGTGAACTTCCGATTGCGCAATGTAAAATAAAGGCTTTTTGCCATAATAGGAAAGAATCTAACATATTCCCTGGAATTATATGCATTGGAATATGGTTCTTAATATGGGATGCACATATATTTAACACGTTGCGGACGGCGCAGATTTTGCTATGTCGCGCCGCCGGACGGCAGTAAAAACCGTATTATGTCTTATATGGCGGTTTATACAGGGTGTCCCAAAACGACGGCATAAACTCTGCACAGCTAGATTCCTCGCTGGGAGTACATAAAAACTGCCCAAAGAAGCGTTCCTGTACGATCCATAGTTTACGAGAAAAATACGAAAAACAAAGTATGACGTCACTGCCGGTGCAAGAAAAAACATTTTATTGAACATATCAACAGCAGTAGATGCACAATTTACAGCAGATGTTCAAAGTGTCCGCCAGCATAAATGAGGCAGGCTTGATACCGCCGGAATGGTTTCACTACACGCTGCAGTCGCGGGTCCAACAAGCACAAGGCAGCATGCAGATTGAGCAACTAAGTCCAGCCTGTGTTACTACGTCTCTCGATACACCAGTTCCTTGAGACGGTCTCATAGGAAAAAAATCTAACGGTGTAAGATCTGGCGAACTTGGCGGCCATAGAACCGGACCCCTGTCCGATCCAGCGGCCGGGGTATTCCATATCCAGCCAACCACGTACAGGAGCACAGAAATGCGCCGGAGCCCCATCATGCTGGAACCAAAGTCCCTGTATTGCCGCTAATGGTATGTCATCGAGGAACTCGGTTAAGACCTCATTGAGAAACATTTTAAACATTATCGTCTGGAAAGATATGCAAATACTGTTGTTGATATGTCCAATAAAGTGTTTTTTTCTTGCACCGGCAGTGACGTCATACTTTGTTTTTCGTATTTTTCTCGTAAACTATGGATCGTACAGGAACGCTTCTTTGGGCAGTTTTTATGTACTCCCAACGAGGAATCTAGCTGTGCAGAGTTTATGCCGTCGTTTTGGGACACCCTGTATTTCTTGAGAAGTATTCCGGAACTGCGAGAGAGTCGCGGAAACGATGCCGTGAATGTTATAAATCCTTATCTGCTCGACGAGGTAGAAATAGTGCTGCAACTAAGTCGAAAAGGGTTACAACCTTTTTCCGATTTTGCGAAGGTGAGCCACCACTATGTCTAAAATGTTTTAAAATCCACAAAAACAAATATGTAAATACATTAAGCCTATTATAGTCTACCTATAAAAATAAGCTTTTCAATTTTTCGTGAATTTTTTTTCATCTAACAAAACTGTGTTATAAGACTGTAGCTGATATAAGCCAGCAGTGATACACGCCGTCCTCAACGTGTTAATGTACTATTCATGCATGGTGATATTTCACCCTTTTAAATCGATTTCTCATTAAGTTTGGCGAGATAAATGTTTCGAAAACATTTACAAAATCGTATATCGCATACTTATATCACTTCAATAATGAAAACAATCCGCATTTTTAGTAAATGCAAATACAAAATTTGTATGTAAAGAACATTTTAAGGCGTTGTTTTATTTAAACATTTAATACTCAAATTTAAAGCCAGCTGTTGAGTGTTATCCTATGAGCT
>BGPR01012720.1:30431-43910 GCA_013235015.1 Araneus ventricosus | reverse complement strand
GACTTAAATTGTAGGATGTAAGCAGTTCCTCAATATCTGCAAGTGCATAGTGAGGTCCAGTCTGCTCAGAATAACGATGCACAAAGTCCTCATAAAGTGAAACTTAATGCTGCACCCATAACTCTGGAACATCCTCCACTTCTCCAAAGCCACAAATCATTGCGAACAGCATGCGCAACTGTCTCGGAGATTGAAATTGTGCAGCGTCATTCAAAGCATCAGGCCACTGCTGGTCACCTCGAAGAAGTCCATACTCCTGGCATGCTTGTTGAAATGTAATACATCTTAATCCATTTACGGTCAGAATATCATGAAAACTAATGGCCCCAGACTTGTGCAGTATTAGCATCCGCAAATAGTACCTCTCAGTATACAGTATACTAACTACTGGCAGTCTCCCAATAACATTTTGTCCACCACGTTGTCGCTTCTTCCAATTTGTGGTACTCTTATCAAACATATAATATTGTAGAATATCTGAGTAAGAAATGTTGTGAGCTGAAGGATCATTTTTGTTTAGTTCAAACCATGATGTTAGTGTTGTTTTTCTTAAAGCAGCTCGTTCAATTGCTGGGGCTTCTTGACCTTCTTGGTACACAATCGGCTGTTGCTGTGGTAAATGCACAGCTAAGCGCACTACAGTGTGGGATTTATGCAACAAATTAAATTTATTTAAACGCCACATGGGTTCAGGTGCACTAACATACCTACCTTCAACAAAACTTAAAATTTCATCATGATCCAGAGCACCTTCTTTTTGTATTTTGACCGAGGCTGTATCATGTCCTTTGTATACATATTTAGATAAGTATTTGACACTTTTAACTGAGGCACAAACTTCAACATTAATATGTGCATTCAATTTTTTAAGCAACCAAGGATTATATGGGACAACCCATCTGTTATCGATGGAATATTTCCCTACTTGGACAGGTTCAGTGGCTCTTATGCGATAAATAGGGTATCCATTAACAGTTTCCTCTGTAAATCCTTGAATTGTTTCGGAAAACTTTTGCAGCACTGTCCATCTCTCATGCATGGAGAATTTATGTTTATAGTTCCACATGGGCCATGTACCATGCATTTTGTCGCAATTTGGAAGAGTCAAAATCAGTGCAAGGATCTGGAAGTTCTGCACTCACAAACTTGTCAATGTCATCTTTAGTGCGAATTTTGCTTTCTGAATCTAATGTTAGAAGAATGTGGGCATGTGGCAAACCTCGCTTTTGGAACTCAATAACATAAATATAGGCCGAAACAGTTCCAAATATTTCATGCTTGCAAATATCTTCTAAAAGTTCTTTTAATTTCATATTAAATACACGTACAATAATATCAAGTTGGTCTTCAGGACGTTGTACTCCCTCCATGCTATTTAAAATTTCAGACCAAGATGGGTTGCAAGTAAACGTCAGACAGAGATCTGGCTTACCAAACTTGAGTACCATAGCCATTGCATCTTGGTAATTCTGTTGCATATGACGTGGGCTAACTTGGAAAGAAGATGGCAGTATTATAAGTTTTCCAGTGCGTGTATTTTCATTATGTGCTAGAAACTCTAAAGCATCTAAAAGCCCCCGATAAAGTTCAATTCGCAAATCTTTTTGATTTTGTCGCAAAAAAATGTAAACGTGAGCCTTCGATTTTAACACAACAATATATTGCTGAAAAAGCTTACCACTATTGTGGAAAATACTGAAAATATTTCGCTGGGAAAGTCTGTATGCATAATATTGTAGTTGAGTGACCCATTTCGCTGGGAAAGTCTGTATGCATAATATTGTAGTTGAGTGACCCGGGTGCGCTTTGCTGTTCTCCTTTCTTCTACATGTTCCATTCCAGTGTTCCAACTACACTCGCCCCTTGGAAATAGCAAAGGATAGGTCATTGGATCACAGCATTGATTTAAAGGTGAAATGCTTTGGCATGTATTCCCAACTGGGTACACACAAATGTCTCGGTTGGCTGGGGGCTCTCCATTATCACCTACAAATATAGCTGCTACTTCAGTGCATAAAGTAGGAGCATTATAGCGCCGCATATCCAAATTTTTATCTTCCAAAAATACCATTTTCACTGATGTAGTTGGGTGCACTTGTACCAATCGGCGCATTTGAAGATAAGACTGAGCAAAGGGATTGATTTCCTTTAACATAAATTCAAGTTTTTCAAATACATGTTGCAAGCAATTTTGATTGTTACTCACGCGTTTCTCTGTTGTCTCACTGGAGTCAAATATAAACTTTCTTTACGTTGGTCACTTGCATACAGGGGGGAAACTCTGTGGTTGGTGCACTTGACCATGTAAACAGTAACAGTATGGCCCAGTTCCACGTGGTGGTTTAATATGCGCTCCCATCGAAGCGAATGCAAAGGCAGAATTGTATTCCCGAAATCGCTATCGATCATTTTAGCATCAGGTGAATTTTCAGTTAGCAATGCTTTCAACAGTTCCGGTGCATCAGGAAATGCCGGTAGCTGAACCTTTCCATCATGGCAACATTTTGTATACTTATGGGCAATATTTTTCTCTTTCTTCCAATAAACAGCCCCACAAAAACCGCTCTGTTCGGACATAGTTCCACAATTATGCTCCTCAACATCATTTCGAATACACACACGTTTTGGGCGACGGCGATTATCGGCTTCGTTTCTAATACTTCGCCTTACAGTGGATTCCTGAACTGTATCATAGCTCCGTTCATAATACAACAGCACGACTTAAATTCATTATTTTTACAAATTTCCAACTACTAAAAATAGTTTTCAATAAACGTGATCACACGAAGCGGCTTCGGACATTCCGGGGATGTAAACAAATGAAACTTGCGAGCTGTTGCAAAACGGCGATTAAGAAATTCGACCCTTTTTTGTTGCCACGTAAGAGAATTATATATATAGATGTTTTGCTGGAAAACCAAGTTCGTAGGGTTAAGTGCATCTATCTATGTTCTTGCGTAAAAACAAAATTTTGAAAGCTAAAATAATTATCTTGTTGGAAATTAACATTTAGGCAAAATTTATACCGTAAATGTTAGGAAAATTTTCTCATTTGAATCAATAGGAAATTGGCTTGTTTTAAAATTTCTGAAGTTGTACTATATTTTGTGTGTTATTTTGCATGATAGAAATTTTAGTTTTTTGTTGTATGTGTAATTTCAATAAAAGGTTTAAAGAGTTATAGTTATTTTGTGTATACTTGTTTGTTTTTCATTTGTGTATAGGTAGTATTCTCGTAAAATTGTGTATCTTGTGTAAATTTTGAAAATGGCATTTCTAGCAAAATTTAAGAAAGTAGATTTGACTAGGCTCACGGAAAAATTGGGAATAGAGATTACCCCTAAAGAGAAAGTGTAATTGACATTTGTAGGAAAATTAAAAACTCCCCAGATTATGATGAAGAGTTCGCGAAGGGGCAGTTAGAAGTGATCGCTCAGAAACGTGAAGCGGAGGCAGAATTATCTAGGAAGGAACGCAAGACAGAGAGAATATACGAATTAGAAAAATTGAAAATTGCTAGTGCCGCAGAAACTGCTATTCTAAATTCCACGCGTAGTGAAGGGAGTAGGAATCGGCGAGAAATTAAACATCTAATGCAAATGTTCGATTCGAAAAATACTGATATCTCTCTTTATTTGACTCTTTTCGTAACACAAGCTAGGGCAGCATCAATCGAGGAAGAGGAATGGATGTCACAACTCATTTCTCTTCTGCCTCTCGAATTAGCGCAGATTATCATTAAAGAGCCTGAAGAGCAAATGCGAGAATACGCAAATGTAAAAAAGATTTTATTAGACCGTTTTAAGATGAACCCTGAGACCTTTCGGGTAAAATACACACAACATCAGAAGAGGCCATGCGCCCTTTGGAAGGAATTAGTTTTTAACCCTCTGGCTGCCACAACGGCTTTACCGGCTCGTCATGCAAACTGCCAGACACACGGCCGAGCTGCCGAAATGTCGCATGCTTGTTTCCTTCTCCTTTTCAAAAGGGTAGGAATACGGTGCGGAGCAATCTTATCTTGTTAACAATGGTTGTTTCCCCTTCCACTGTCACTCTTGATTGATGTCTCCAGTAAGTGTTTGAGGGCAGATGCTTAATTTACGTTGCTCTTTCTGCTTGCTAACTGCTCAAATGCCTGAATATTGGAAAGTTTTATATCTGGAATAAATTAGCAAAATATCGTTTGCTGATATTGATGAATTCTATTTAGTTTTAATGAATATCAGAGTAGAAATTTTTTTAATGTATATTATTATAAAACCAATATCGGAAAGTATGTAAACAAAATGTGCTGATTTTTTTAAAAAATAAAAATTGCGTTTGTAGTATTTCTTTTTCCAAACAGTAGTTTAAAGTCTTAATTATGAATACAATGACTTAAATATTCGTACTTTAAAATGCCTTACAGATAAAATATAAAATTCATTGATTTCTTTTAGTAAATTGTGTTTGTAACAATATAAAGTATTTTTCAATGCTAAATCTTTTTCCTATCAATACTTTAAGCCATCTTAATTATAAATGGAATGAATTAAATATTCATACTTCAAAAAAACTCTTACAGATAATTTGAATATTGGCAGATATTAGGTATTCAGAGTGCTGTTTAAGTCAGAAAATGTAATTTTTAAAACAATAATGCAAGTAAAAGTTCCCGTTGATTAGAATACCTAGTGTTTAATTGTTACATTCATTAAAATTTGACATTTTTTTTTCTTCGTAGCAATTACATTTTGTGTTTAATAACAATCGTGTGCCTTCAAAAGGTATTTGTAAGGAAAAGGACAGGTTTTGACTTCGTTACTTTTAGCAGTATACCAACAATATTTATAAATAGTAAGTTTCACCTAAAAAGAGAATATCATGCCCAAGTAAATACCCAGATAGCACGTAAGTTTGCGGCAAGTTTGATTTTGACTTGTCATGGCAAAATTTGACGCGTCAAACTTGAATCGAACTTGCAGCAAGTTCGATGTGACAAGTAGCGCCACCTCTTTGCAAATCAAACTTGCTGCAATTTTGCAAAACAAGCTTCCTGCAAAGATAGCACAATAAAGAGATAATTATCTTTGTCTCTGTTTTAAAAAACATCCGATTTTTAATAGCATCTCCTAGACCGTAATTCTTTTTTATTAATTCAATAAATCAATGATAATTTGTGAAAAAAATAACTTTTTTATAAAAAAATTTTTTGAAGCATTTTCCATCTTTTTACTAAATATATCACTCTCACTTTAAAGAAAACTATATCGCCTTTTTCTTTTTTTTTGAAATTTTAACGTTTATAAACAAAATTAAATCTAAAAAACAGTCGGTATTTGTTGAAAAATAATAACTAGACATTTTGTCCCATTTTAAAGTAATTACTTTTGAACTCTAATTTCATAATTTATTCTACTAGCAAAACGTAGTTATTAGCGAAATTCGCTCTCTCTTTGACTTCAAATCATATTCTCAACTCAAAACATTAATGAAAACCAGAAAATAGTTTAAAATAAATCGTATACGAATCGCATCGAACGATGTTTTAGCGAAATCTATCCTCTCCTCTCAGAGTTCACCTGGCTCAACGGTTAGCGTCACCGCTTAGGAACCGGGAGGTCGCGAGTTCTATCCCGGGTTGTGTTCGTGTTCTGTTTTTGCTATAATTTGCAATGAGTTTGACACGGCAAACTTACTGCAATGTTCGTTTCATGGTGACTTCGGAGCTTTCGTTAACTTGCTGCAAGCTTACTGCAAGCTTGCACACTTGTCATGACAAATTTGTGGCAAACTTGCACTCTTGTCATGACAAATTTGTGGCAAGCTTGCTGCAAACTAAAATTGCTATCTGGGTATTCTCAGTCTGGTGTCGCCTCTTTTGTTCTGTTTTGTAATTTTAAATTCTGTAATTTTTAGTATTTTGATTTATTTACTCTAGAAATAATTTTGCTTTTTATACGTTTATCTTAATGATAGTTTCCAACTTTTGAACTGTTTTTCTCATTAGATACTAATAAATAAATCTGCGCAATTACTCTCGAAATAAATTTCTTTATAATTAAATAAATCAAAATTATTTTAGGTTTTAATAAATATAAAATATTACGTGCTTACAATGAGTTATCTAGATGAGTACATTCTTGAAATAAAAAAATGACAACTCTGAAATGATAAAATTTTTCTGACACAGCAATGATTTTAAAATGGTGCCTTCATACTCATTAATATCTAATATCATGTTTTCGCATCAAATTTGTCTTTTACTGTTATAATCATACACAGCAGTAAAAAATAAAGCTTTTAGAAAATATTTTACTGAAAATATATAGTCTTATCACAATTTGTGAACGACCCCTATTCAGTCAGCAAGGGTTTGGATACGATAAAGGAGACGGTAAAAGAACCCCCCACGACGCAAATGACCTCTTGCTTACCAGAAGGGGTAGAGAAATGTTTACCTACTTCCATTTCTGTTCTCGGCCGTTCTGGGTTTTAAGAGAAGCAGATTTCAAAGCACCGTGGCTTTCAGAGGGTTAAACTACGGAACTATTTGCACTGTTGGGTCGAAGGATTAAACATTAAAGATTTCAAAGGTTTAAAGAATCTAATGATTGCCGATCAATTGAAGCGCCGTGTGTCAAGTGGCGTTAAATGTCATTTCTTGGACGAGTGGGGAGAATTGATCGATCCACTTGTATTAGCCGGTAAACTGGACCAGTATGAGTCAGTTAGAGGTAATAGGAAAATAAATCCTGTTAGAGTGGCAGAGCGTAAACCGTTAGATAGCGCAAGACCAATTTCGCAGAAAAAAGGAACACCCCACAAAAAGCGCAGAAAAAAAGAACACCAGTTTGGTAAATTATCTGCCCCAAAAGGGAATTGGATAAACGAAAGAATCGAGCGAAGAACGACGCCCGCAGGTTATATTACCATTCGACCTTGCATTTACGACCGAATTGACCACAACTAAATAAAACCAAAGAGATAATAAATCGTGTAGGAATTTCTTAGCTGGTCGAAACTTTGTTCGCCCCGTGTTTAAGCAATGCTATGGTAAACGATGAAGAGATGGATATTTTGAGGGACACAGGTGCATCAATTGATATCTTTAGCCGAAACCACGTTCGCCCAGAGAACTTTACAGGGGAAGTCGTTTGGATTAAACAGCCCCTTGATTTGAATTACAAATGTTTACCTTTGGCTAAGGTAGAGCTTCATAGCACTGAGTTCGGTTACATTGTAACTAAAGCCGCAGTAGTTGACGCGCAGCTGGACAGTGGCTGGTATTTGTTAAGCAATAACACGCATCAGTTAATCCTTGAGGTTAAACGGAAGCCGAATTTGAATGCAGTCTTAACGAGAAGTCAAACCCGTAAAACCGACACCTTGCGGAGTTGTGAGAAAAAAGGGAAAGTCGCTCCCGCAGAAGAGCCCGCTTCTGTTTTCACTGTAGATTCGACCCCTCTGAATTTGCCTCCCGCAGATAAGGAAGAAGGGAAATTAGTGGAAGTTAGTAGTGACGAGTTATGGAGAGCGAAGAGAGATTGTCCGACCCTGCAGGCGTGTTTTCTTCAGGAAGAGAAGGAAAATTCCGAGTATCGAAAAGAAAGGGAGATTCTTTTTAGGAAGTCCAAAGACCATTTTGGGAGCGTTAGCTTACAAATGGTGATTCCTAAAGTTTATCGAGATAAAATTTTGGCCTTGTGTCACGAGGGAACATCGTCTCACCTTGGTGTAAGAAGAACGAAAGACCGCCTACTGAAGTATTATTTTTGGCCAAACTGTATCAAAGAGATAGAAGGATATGTTAGGTCTTGCGACCCGTGTCAACGGATGGGGAAGTGCAAAGACAAAGTTAAGGCTGCGCTGAAACTTGTGCCCATAATTACGGAGTTATTTTCGAAAATATATGCCTTAGAAAGCAAAAAGTCGACCACAGAGAATACATAGAATCATAAAAATTGTGCAAACGTATATATAATTAAAAACGAAAACACATAATCACAAAACTTTAAGACACACTATGACACCAAAAGCCGTAATTGTTTTTTAATTTAAAGTTTATTTACAAAAAGCAAGGGTCAAATAGTCAAAACACGCAAACACCGAGTCTAATAAAAACACACCAGGAGTTTAAAAGTTTAAAAACGTAAATACACACTTGATTTTAAAAAAATACAACAGTAAAGATAAAAATAAATCAAATACGGTGCCAAAAAACTGGTCGAATACATAAGAACACGGAAAATCAAACAGCATAAAAATCTAAAATGTTGTATAAAGACAAAATAAAACATATCATGTATTTAAAAGATGCAAACATTTCGAATTAAAAGCACCTAGAGACATATTAAAAGAGTCAAGTTTATCAGAGAACGTGTTAAATTTTTATAAAACCTATATAGCGTGAACATGTTAAAAAAATTAAATTTGATACCTGTTACCTGTTAACTGCAATTTGCATGTCGTCAAAATATCCCGATGCCATACCGGTCGCGAATATCAGCTCTGTTTCCGTAACAGACGCTTTATTGGAGATATTTAGTAGGATGGGTTTCCCTCGAGAGATTCAAAGCGAGTTGGGGACGTCCTTCACTAGCTTCCTGACAACAGATATTTTTGATCGATTCGGGATTAAGGTAACGCACAGCTCCTTACATCATCCTCAATCGAACCCGGTGGATCGCTTCCATCGAACGATCAAGCGAATCTTGAAAGTGTTATGTTTAGAGTCAGGACAAGACTGGGAGAAAAATCTTCCACCAAGTTTGCTAGCTCTGCAAACCATTACGCATGAGAGCACTGGGTTTAGTCCCGCGGAACTTGTCCACGGAAAAAATTTACTCACTCCTGAAGTTTTATTGTATGAGCATGGTGTCAAACCCCAAGAGGATGATTCGGCTGTTACCGAATATGCATTTGGTTTAATAAATCGGATTAGACGTTGTCAGGAGTTGGCGATAACAAAAATGACAGAAATCAGAGATAAACGGAAAGTCTGAAACGACAAAAACGCGGTCATGCTTGAGTTTCGAGTCTGAGACTTAGTATTAGTATTAGTCTCCCCCTGGCTTGAAGATACTGTCAAATTTTTTGAGCAGGTAGCTCATTTTCTCTCTTTGTTTTTGGGTCAGAGGTGTATCTTCATCTTCACGAAGGTGGCAACTGTTGGCTATAATTCTCCCAGCAGTCTGTAGCGAGTTGATATTAATGTCTTCCTTGAAACATATCTTGTGATGAGGCTTGTCACTAAAATACCATCTTTTGTTCTTGAGGTGTAGAACAATACCAGACTTTTCCAAAAAGTCAGTACCTAAGAATGTTTGGTTGCCTTTTGCTTTTGGTAAAGCCAGTATGTCAATGAGCACAGTTCTTCCTTCAATGTCAATGGACACCAGAACGGTGTAAGCTTACATTGTAGTTCGGCTGCTATGTGTCAAAAGTAATCGTAACTTCCATCTTTTGGAAATCAACTCCTCGTTCTCGAAGCAAGTTGAACATTAACTCACCAGCAATGGAGCAGTAGTGTCAGCACATACTTTTCCATGTATATCACCTATGCGGATATCCAGCAGAGCTATTGGTGAAGCAGAAGCATGACAAGTATAAATTGTTATAACTATTGTATCGGCTATTCTATCTGGGTATACTGGGTGTATACGAAGGACACTTGGCTTTTATGTATCCTGGCTTTCCACAGCCATAACATATCAATGTTGATCGATTTTCCATTTTCTCAGGCTTTGATTTCTCCGGGAATTTCGGATTCTGTTCTGGATACCTCTTCTGGTTAAGCGTAGAGTATGCTCTGTTTTTAGCTCCTCTTCGGGGAGTGGAGATATGCAAATCTCTCTTGGTTCGAACTGCATCATAATCGTCTAATTTGATAGTTAGTTTTTTAACATTGTTGAGTTAATTCCATTCGTCTATAAAGTGCTCACGCACTTCGAGGGAAACTCTGCGTTTGATTTGATCTATGATGATTAGTTCCTTTAGCTGGTCAAAAGTGGAAATATCTGAACCACTGACCCATCCGTGAAAATTGTTCCTGACATCATATGTGAAGTCTTTTCAGGTAGCAGTAGGAGACTTGCAGTGTTTGGAAAATAGTTGCCTGTATTCCTCAGCTGTAAGTTTATATCTTTTCAATGGCAGGCTCTTCACCTTTTCAAATTCCCGTGATATCCCCACGTCTTCTCTGGAAACAAGCTGTGCTATTTCATAGGGTAGCAGACTGAGCAAGTGTGAAGCCCAAAATTCCTTCAGAACATCTGCGGCGTGAGCTTGGCGCTCAAATAGGATTAAATATAAGCTGATATCATTGTTTACTTGATCACACTTAGGAATCACAGACAGGAAATCTATTTTTGGACGGGAAAACCACTACTAGCTGAATTGAAAGATTCATTTTGAAGTTTCAACTTTTCCAGTTGGAATTCCCTTTCTTATCTTTTTTTTTTCTCGTCTCCTTCTCTCTTCACTTTCGAGCTCACGTTTTCTTTCTTCAGCCTTTTCGGTTCGCTGTGATATAACTGTGTTCAACAGTCCTCTAAGAAACTCATAATTTGTCCTCGCCACGATCAAATTCCTCAGATCTATTCTCTTGACATCAGGGGTTATCTCTTCTTCTAACACTCTGGCGAGAATGATCAGATCTTCTTTACGGGCTTTGCCGAGGAAAGTCATGCTTGAACTTTTGGCGGAATCGACTGATTCACTGTAGCACTTGAATATTTGATATCACCCACTTCAAATATAATATTTCATTGTAACGCGCACAAACACACTTTTGTTTCCGATGGAAGCAGATGATGAACACATTATAACTTACAATCAATGAAATCTTAATTTTAAAAATTTGCACAAACTAACAGTGTTTTCTAACAATTTAATTTCAATACTTAAACACAACAGAGAATAGGTTCTTAATTTACTTTGGTTTTTCTTTTAAATGAAGTGAAAATGGATAGAGTTATCAATTATAAATTAGCATTCATAAGAACAATTAAATTGGAGATAATATCTAATTTACCATTAACCAATTATATTAGTCAATCAACTATTAAAAACCATAACACAATTAAATTGAATCTAATAATTATGTTACAATTAATCACTGCATCTTCAATCATAAGAATCAATAACTGGATACAATAATTATTTTAAAAATTTGAATACTATTACAAATATGAAACATTAAAATTAATTGCTTTAATTAATGAAAATATATACCATTCGATACACACACCAAAATGGGAGCTTTGTTTTTATACATATTTCAAAAAAAATTTCACTTAAAAATGTTCAAACACATCGAACTTTAAAGCAATTAAATGAGCACTAAATAATTATTTTAAAACAAAAAATCATAACTCCGAATATGCAAATGTAACAGTTATTTTACTTTTAACAAGTTCTGAACCATATTTAACACTTTTGAACAAGGACTAACAGTACAGCAAATTTTAAGTTTAGGACTAACACGTGCGAACAAAATTCAGACTGTATAATTTATAATTAAAATTTTCTGCAAAATAATACCATATTTTAAATCGTTAATTTTCTTTTTTTCTATTTCAAAAGTATAGATTTCAAAATATACTTACCAACCGCCAGGATGCAAGGGGATTCGGTGGAGGCAAAAGGAGTAGGAGGTGAAAGGACGATTAAAATAAATCAGGGACCTAGTTAAATTAAATTAAATTTATTTTTCTCATACTTTCCACATAAAATAATTATGGATTAACCAAGATTACATAAACTGACAAGTTACATTATCCAACACTCTACGCTTGACGAGATTCGACCGACCGGTCCCAGTGAGAGGGAAAAGCGAGAAGACTCTGTCCCTCCTCCTTCTCCTGATAGCGAAAAGTCCTTGCAGTGCCATCTCTTGGTAGAAGGGTGAGATAAAATGTGATTGTCACAAAACCAAAATTTTCCATAAAACTGAAACTTCTAAAATTACTTATTTTATAAATGCCGGAAAGAAAGAAAGAAAGAAAGACATTTTATCTTGCCTCGCCACAATGCATTAAACTAGTCGTGGTACAAGCAAGCTCAAGCAGAAAAATAAATAAAAAAACACGTGAATTGCATGTAATTCAAAGAGCTGAGAGACGAAAGAATGAGGCTGAAGAAGAAATAGGAAAACGTAATCGAATGATGTTAATTACTTGCTCTATGCGATGTTTGATTTTACTTCACAATTTTTTAAATGATCCTAATTGAGTGTGTAGGATTTTTTCTCATTAGTGTCACAAACACTAAAAAGAAGAGAATTGTGCTCCTGGTAGAAAAAGGTAAGAGGAGTTTTGCTGCTGGCCGAGTAGGTCAGACAACACGGGAGTGGACGAACGAAAATCAAAGAAAGAGATGGTGCTGCGGAAAACTGTTTAATTCAGTTTAAAGTGTTATATTTAGAAAATATTATTGTCCCGAGGAACGCCGGGAGAAACATCAGATAGTTATTATACAATGCTAAAAATTACAAAAAATGTTTTAAATCAGAAAATTTAGGAATTTTTTATAAATCTTTTTTAACGAAAGAACTACTCCGTTTCTTTCTTCTTCCTTCTGATAAACGCATTCATTTGGGAAAACTTAGCTTACATCCCGAATATAACTTTCGGTATCTTTAAAAAGAATATTAAACAATCATGTAAACGAAATATAAATTTACATTTGCACAAATTGTGTAAATGTAAATTTTATAAATTTATTTACACATGGCATTTTGTACCACCTTTTATTTTTCAATTTAAATGCTTAAAGCCTGAATATTCTCTTCTGTTGCAGAATTGTACGTATAAAATGCTTCAACAACTACACGCAGACGGGAAGTGCTCAACAGTTTGAAGATTCTGCAGAAGTACGTTCATTGCACTATTTACCGTTTTCAAATGCAATAAATAAAAATAATCATGTATCAATTGCTTTTTTTACTCTTTATGAAATAGCAGAATAAATGTGTGGATCAAAAGTTTGACGATCAGGATTGAACTTGAGTAAAGAAATTCATATTTGGATTCTTTTCATACACTTTTATTTCATTTCACTTGTTTCATGTTTGTGAAGATGGAATTTTGAAATCGATTTTGCACTCACTACCTTATTTTAAACTAGAGTTTTGGATTTTTTTATTTATGTGTTCCAGACCAAATACTCTATTTTAATATTTACAGAACTTAATTATCAGTCATTAATTACTAGTCTGAATTAAATTTATTATTTGTAAGACTGATTTAAAATTAAAGTCTAAGAAGTAGAAAATAAATAAAATAAAAAAATATATTCCTTTTCATCATACTGCTACTAATAAATTTTTAAAAAACAGTTTTTAATGATTCTTTTATTTGTCTTCAGAAAAGCGTAATAATGTTCATGATAAAAAATTAAAGTTTCGAATGTTTTTTTTTTCATAAATTTTCTTCATTAGCCCATTTTGAAATTTAAAAAAAAAATTTCATTCACACGAACTTATCTCTTTCTATC
>BGPR01012720.1:19179-30421 GCA_013235015.1 Araneus ventricosus | reverse complement strand
TCTTTCTATCTGATACCAGGCGTTGCTCTGATCCTAGGCGTAACCCGGCATTGCTCGGGAATACTGATTAAAAACGTAAAATAAAAAATCTTTAGAAAGAATATTTTGCAGCCAAAAAAACACATTGAAAAATAAAACATCAAAAGACAGGAAAGAAAAAATATGCAACAAAGATTTTTTCGATGTTTAATAAATTAAAATAAGGAAGCATAATATTTCGTCTCGGAGGACGAGAATTGTTAGCAAAAGAAAGGCGTTTTCGAAAATATTGAAAAAAATCGTTAAAACCGATAAAAATCAGGAACGTTACAAAACTGCTTCAAATTTCTCTTTAATATTCTGATCTTTACAATTATATAAATTTACCATTCTCCTACTGGAATATCTACTGAAAATTCGAGAAATAGGAAAAAAGAAAAAAAACTCAAATTTACCCCAATTCACATTAAATATAAAAAATCATATTCGAATTTTAAAAAACTTTTTCAGCGTTAACTACCGCATATTATAAAATTATTTATATAATATTATATAAAGCGGAACTGGAGAATTCGAGGTTCGACATCCGACTCCATCGAAGATCCACGGTGGGTGCAAACCTAACGCACGCTAAATCCGACGTGGAGGTTCAAACGTTTTCGCGCTGGCGTAATGAGAAAGTGTGAAGAGAGAGGTGCCGGCTGAGATATTGTCTTCTCATCTGACTACAGTTCAAAATGATGAGGTCCGTCTCAAAATAACTATGAACTTAAAAAGCTGATATCCAATCAGTGTGAATATAGAGTGTAAGTGAGAGGGACTTTGACATTCACCTCAGCAGAAGAGAGACAGCATTTTGGATGCTTTCAATTGGCTTATAATTTAGGGGTCCTTTAATATTATATAATTATTTATTTGTCAATTATCATGTTTACATAAACATAGGTATGAGGAGGTTTGTGTTTGCGTGTAGAACAGTAAGGAATATGGTAACTCAGGGTAGAACCGAGGAAGTGGAGAGTTTGGCCCCGCCAAGGGAGCCGTCAGAAGAGGGCGCAAAAAATGACCATTTAAAAATAGATATAGTTTAAGAGTTAGATTTATACGATCTGCTATGGAAATAATAAATAATATGAAATAAGTCTTGGGTGGCTCCCTAAACATTACGGGAGTTGTTAGTTGCTTTGACCAGTGGCCAAGTTGCCAGAATGGCTGGTTGTGATCCCTTACAGAGAGATAGAAAGGTCCTACCGCCTTTCCTTGGAACAAAATAGCGAGTTTATTGCTGCCGCAGGATGGAAGGGTCTCTCAGAAAGGCGGAAGGGCGATGTGAAAACATTTGTTTTGGTTGTGCAGCGATGTTCATATTCGTGTCTTGCGCGCGCAGCGATCAATTATTCGTGTCTTACGCGCACAGCGATCATTATATTGGTGTTTAGTGCACCGGCGACTCGCTAAAATTGGTCAGCTCTGTGCTATCGTCCACTTAATTGGTCGGTTTAATGAAATTTGAATAATACCTCGTTTTGAATTCTTCGGTTTGAATTTTGACAGATCAGATAATAATGATTCTTTTTTTAATGATTCTTTTATTTGTCTTCAGAAAAGCGTAATAATGTTCATGATAAAAAATTAAAGTTTCGAATGTTTTTTTTTTCATAAATTTTCTTCATTAGCCCATTTTGAAATTTAAAAAAAAAATTTCATTCACACGAACTTATCTCTTTCTATCTGATACCAGGCGTTGCTCTGATCCTAGGCGTAACCCGACATTGCTCGGGAATACTGATTAAAAACGTATACTAAAAAATCTTTAGAACGAATGTTTTGCTGCCAAAAATACACATTGAAAAATAAAACATCAAAAGACAGGAAAGAAAAAATATGCAACGGGAGTTGTTAGTTGCTTTGACCAGTGGCCAAGTTGCCAGAATGGCTGGTTGTGATCCCTTACAGAGAGACAAAAAGGGCCTACCGCCTTTCCTTGGAACAAAATAGCGAGTTTATTGCTGCCACAGGATGGAAGGGTCTCTCAGCAAGGCGGAAGGGCGATGTGAAAACATTTGTTTTGGTTGTGCAGCGATGTTCATATTCGTGTCTTGCGCGCGCAGCGATCAATTATTCGTGTCTTACGCGCACAGCGATCATTATATTGGTGTTTAGTGCATCGGCGACTCGTTAAAATTGGTCAGCTCTGTGCTATCGTCCACTTAATTGGTCGGTTTAATAAAATTTGAATAATACTTCGTTTTGAATTCTTCGGTTTGAATTTTAACAGATCAGATAATTTCCGAACGGATTTGTTTAAACTGACGTGCTTTTCGCTCATATTGACTGACGAAGGAATGTTTTGATGTGAAAACTTATTTTGGAATTTAAAAAAAACTTCCTAACATTCAATGAGAAAAGTGAAGCTACAAGGTTCCCGCTTTGCTGAAAGCGAAGCCGCTGATGCTTTTTTAAGCTTAAAAAATTTGCCCGGAACCCATTTGAGATGCTTCAGGCATTGCGTTCGGAATTTCTTCTTTTCAGATGCCACAGGCAACGCGTGCGTAAACGACCATAAAAGCTTACTGCGCACCAAAACAAATGTTCAAACATCGCCAAACCGTCTTCCTCTTGGCGACAATAAGTTGGCGATCCAAAGTGAAGAGGAACGTCTGCTTAAATTAACCATTAACCGGCTTAACTTAAATTTTACTATTTAATTATTACAAAAAAGTTCACAAAATTACATTTATATTATTACAATGATATTTAAAACAGCACGAATATTCTTCTTACCATCGAATTTCGGCATGGCTTTTCGAGATTCTATTTGACTTTTTATGAAACTGTCTCTCTCGGATTTTTTGCACAATGCTTCTGAAGTTCTTACCACAGCCCTGACTGCCCTTTCAACCGCTTTCGTGATAGGGTATGTGTTGTAAAGGTCGAGATAGGAACGCTGATTCCACGGTTTACCGCGAGGTGACGCAGTAAGCTGTCTCATGGCTTAGCTCATAGACACTTTACTATACCTGAAAGGTCACATCACAGAGTACACATTTTTTTTCAGAAAGATACCAAGAACTACGATTTCTTCGTCGCTGTGATTTTGAGGGTGCGAAGAAGGAGTCTTACAGTCTGGCAACCCCAAAATGAAACGATGACTATTGAAATTTTTAGTTGCCTTTTGGCGATCGTTAGAAGTTTTTTTTTTTGGAGTTTATATTGTTGCGGTTCTTTTATTTATACTTCTGACTTTATTTTTACATGTCGCTGTAACATTTGTGAAGTTCAAAAGTTAATTCTATTAATAGTTTGATATATATTAATTTAAATTAAATTAAGAAAATGAACTTAAAAGTAAATTATGAAAATGAACTCTAGTTTATCCCATTTTCAAATTACCATCCAGTAGCTTCAAAAATATTTTTCTTCTTCTCCATTCTTCTTTATTTTCTTCCATGTTCCTTTTTTCCCTTTTCATGCTTATCACTATAGAATAATTCCATCAGTTGGATAAAATATCGAAAAGCAACCATCACAGCTTCCCAATAAGAACTGGTAGCAAAATTTATTTGCAAGTACACCATATAGGACTATCTTTGCTGAATGGACATTACACAAATCAACTCACAGAAGATATAAAAAAAATTACCTCATCTGAAGTTTTGTCGAAAAGTGACAACTAACGCTTTACGAATTGCGGCAGAAATCATTAGCATAAAAAAAAGATAGCTGTTTTCTATCGCAGCGGAAGAGTGATGGTCATTAACTTACTGCAACAAATCAAGGTTAATGTGCACGATGTAGAGAAATTAAAAGATTACAGTGCAATGAGTACGAACACAAGAAAGGATTGCATTGGCTATTTCCTGAGTATCGGCATACAATTATAAGGTTTAACTTTCTGTATGTTTTGTGTAAAAAAATTAATTCAAACTCACAAATTTTTAATTGCATCTCATAGTTCTTAGTTGTCATAAGTGCGCAATGTTTCCAATTGGGAACATGTTAAAAATCATATATAAATGCCTTTTCTTCATATCTTAAAAACTGATATCTTTAAAGTATAGGAATAGTAACTGCCTGCCAAATTTGGTAGTTCTAGGGTGGATGGAACAGCGCACTCTTGCCTTTGCGATTATTCCCGTGCAGTACAGTACGTCTGTTTTGGATTTGCGATTCCAGAGGCATTTCAGATAACCAGGGTTTCGGCTCAGCCGAGTTTACTGTAAATATTAGTTATAGAATTCATTTTTAATGTTATATCTTTTATTCCATTATTTACAACTAGCTGCCGTCGGCGACAAGCTTGTTCGCCGGGAATATAATTTCAACTGAATGTCTTATGCATAATTTTATATTCATGGTCCCCTTAACAAAGTCACTTTTAACTTCAAACTGCGCTAGACATTTAACCCGCGCTTCCAGTTAACCAACTTTAATTTCTTAGTCCTTATGTAAAACACGCATTTGATTTCAACATTAAAATGGCGTAATGTATATTTTACGTCCAAACACATGCTGTAACGGCTTAAAACATGTTAATAAAAAGAATTAAAACATAGCATTCATACTCTTTCAGTATCTTGAGTACTATCTTTATAGATTTCAGAAAGAATTGATAGAATATAAAGGGCATTTAATATCCAGTATTATATTATCTTAGCTTTCAACAATAAAAGCGAAACACGTAATTAAATATTTGCTTAAACAGTGGAAACGGTTTGAATTTCATGGTAACAATGAAAAGTATGTTGTAAATAATGGCAAAAATATTTTTTTAAATTTATTAAAATTAGATAAAAAAATTGTAAGACAACTTAATTGATATCATTGAAAAGATAGTTTTTTAAATTTTCAAATGGTTTGAAAATAAATTTTGTGCTCTAATATTTTCGGAAGTTAGAAAGATGGCCAAAATTTAGTATAATTTTTAATTAATTAAAATTCTAATTAAAATTTAAAAACCTGCTCCGATGTGCACATTCCCACCATCCAAAGTATCTTTGCTCCAAATTCGTTGCTCTAGGTCTAGAGTCTCTCTTGTAGAGCGCCAACACACACACTTTCTCCTTTATTATTAGTAGAGATAAGCCTTCGTTCCACGCCAAAACAAATAAAAATAGCTTTGAAATAATTTCATAATAGCGTATGATTAAAGTTAAAAAATGCAAGTTTTGATAATCAACTTTTAAAATGAAAGATAATTTTAATGCGCTCCTTGAGCTTGTTTCATGGAGCGGAGTCTTATAAAATTGATGCAGACTAATGGAATCTCATGTCTGGAGCTCCGTCAAGCTTACTGCAATATTTGCCATCAATATATTCATAAGACGAGTATGTTCTTTGCTCACGTTCCGTGTTCGTGAAAAGTAATTAATATTTTATTGCTTTATCATTGAGCACTTTGTTGCCTTCTTTCACTGCCCTTAAGATTTCGGTTGTCTTTTTTCACAAAATTCCATAATTCGCTTTTTTTTACTTTTAGTTCATATGTTTTGTGTTTTCCGCCATTACCAGCATTGCGTTCGCGTTCTCCCTACTGGTCCTTCGTGTACCCCTAGGTATTACGCCTACCGCAGATTGGGAACCTCTTTGCTAGAGGTTTTTAAATTTTGTACATTTATGCATCCTCGTTCAAAGCATCTATTTTTTACGTTTTCGGAATTTAATTATCAGTTACTCATTTATTAAATTAAAATTTCATTCCGTACCCTTGGCGCCATTTGAGAAACAATCGATCTCAAAATTATAAACTAGAAAGAATCAAAATGATAAATTCTGCTTTTTAGTAGACTAACTAAAGTGTGGTTTTTCAAACTTCTTTTAATTAAATTTGTTTTGTACTAAGAGAATTTATCTTCTATTATTTTGGATTCAAAAATTACATTTTTAAATTTTTCCTTTTGTTTCTTTTCTAAACTTTTCGTTTTCCTCCTCTGTTACTTCTCTACATCTCCAAAAGTGACGCATTAGACAGATAGAGCATATATTGAGAATCACCAATCGTAACTCTTTGGAAGTCTCACATTTTATTACACTTTTATTTAAAATGACTTATTCATGTTTGTGATTATGGAATTCTCGATTTTTCATTCGCTTCCTAATGTGTTAGAATTTCGAAATATTTTGTTATATTTTCTCGATGACAATGCGCTCTTTCAGCATTTCGTAAAATTGATTATCAGTTTATAGATTAATTTAATTAGATTACAGTGACTTTACATGACTGAGAACATTGCAGAAAATTTATTAAAAGATTTCATAATATTTATAATAAACTGTAAATTAAAAGCTAAAGAGCAGAAAATATTTAAAATAAAAAAATTCTAATTTTTAGAGCACTAATAAAAGTGTGTTAATAAGGATAATAATTGTACAAATATAGTCAAAAGTAAAAAATGAAGGCAATAAAAGCAATCCTAGAGTAATTCGAAGAAAACGAAAAGCAAAAACAAGACAAAGAATCCATTCAAGTTCACTTTTTCAAGGGCTAAGAACTATTCGAAATGGATTCAAAAGAATATATCGTTTACGAAATTGTATGTATCTAAAGTATTTTTATTGTTCAAATATTAGATTTCAAGATTTAGATGAATCTGCTCATTTCATACATCCCTTTGTCCAAAAAGAAATATTTAAAGTTACTTTTGTCTGCGTGAGAATGATAACGCAGAAATGGAAAAGGTTAGACGGATGAAATTTGGCACGTGCTTCAGATTAATCGTGGTAAATTTTTTTAAAAAAGGTTTTTCAACCAAAATTGTATATCTGTATCAACTTTTTGTTGAACTCCGTCGCCGGATAGAGTGTCTGCATGTGAGTTTCTGTGCGAAAACTCAACCACCTAGATGAGTCAAAAAGTTGAACACGTAGTCTTTGCATGCATATCTATATAGAACCAAGGAAGTATCTCAGGAAGGTTAACTGTCTGTCGGTATAGATGTTATCATGATAGTTAAAAATCGTAAAGAGCCAGATAAATATAATTAATAAGTGACTTCAACATTAAAATTGTAGATCTGTAATAAATTTTGAACCAAATCCGTTCAATGGGAGACTGTCTATCTTTATATATGTGAATATGGTAATAGAAAATCTTAAAGAGCCAGAGAAATATAATTAGTATGTGACCTTAATATTAAAATTGTCGATCTGTAACAGATTTCGAACCAAAATCCGTCTTATGGGAGACTAATCATTCTTGATTTGATTTATTTGATTAAATATATTTTTATTCTTTTGCTTTTATTTTTCTTTAAATATTAGAAAAACAGAGTAAGTCTATGAAGATTCTATATTTCTTTTTTTGTACAACATTTTTTAGATATTTTTTGATGCTATTCTTTTTTTTAATTTTCCCAAACCGGCAATACTTCAACGCGGTGATGATGTTGCTAGGTTTGCAGTTCCATTACAGTATTTTTTTTTCATTTGATTAAATCAATATTTTAATTGCGCACAAAATTTTGAACTAATTTAATTTAATAACTAGATTTAATTTAATGACTTAAATAATGTAGTTTATTAATTAGATTTTATTAATAACAACTGCGTTTTATAATAACCATTTGATTTTAAACACTAGTTTCATTAATATTATTTGATAATAAAGATCTTTTTTTTAAAATTTAGTAGTTTTAAAATAATATCTGAATTCAGCGTACATAGAAATAATCAAAAGAATTTAAGCACTCTTTGCATGTAGGGTCAAGTATCCCTAACTCTAGGGTCTATAATCCCTATCTTAGGGTGAAATATCCCTTAGTTAATGGATACTTGATCCTAGGCAATTTCATGAAATATATTTATTTTGTGATTAATTGAGATACCAGTTTAGCATAAGTACATTTCTCATTCTTTAAAGCAAATCTTTTTATGATCCTTCATTTCAAATATTCGAGAAATAGAAGAAAAAGTAAAAGTAGGGTCAGTTTCCCCTATGTGACCTTAACAGTATAATAGCTGATCTGTATTAAATTTTGAGCCAAATCCATCTTTTAGGAAACTCTCTGTCGGGTATATATGTGATTAGGATAAATGATACACTTAAAGAGACGGAGAAATATAATTAACTAGCTGATATACCCGGCGTTGATCGGGATAAAAATATTTTTAACTCCAAGTACTTATAACACTTTGAACTTAAAGAGTTTTTTACAGCAGTGTCTTTTGTTCATTTTCATTAATCCACTGCCGTGCTCTCTGACCCTCTCGTCCAGCAGTTTAATACCCCTATTCTTTTTCTCACCTTAGTTTGAACAATCGGGCAAGATTTTATTAGTCCTTCGTATCCCATTTTCCCTTCCCCATCATTTCTATAGCGACAACAGAAGCTCCTTCATATCTTGGATTTTATTGCCATTATCCTGACTAAAATCCTCTTCTCTTTAGTGTTTGTGTCACTGACCAGAAAAAACCGTATAGTGTACTTTCTCCTTAAGTCATCTCCTTCCGGTAGGAAGCGGGCTCAATAATCTTGAAGGATTTTACACACTCATTATGATCATTTAAAAATTTGTAGAATTAAATGAAACATCGCGGATAGAGAATAATTAACATCCTTAGATTGTGGTGCAAACATATTGAAAGATGTATATGCTTCGAAATAAAAACGAAAATAAAAATTATGCTTTCTGTTAAAATTCAAAGAAATATTATTTAATATATCATAAAATATTGTTTGATCGAAAAAAATACGGAATGAGGGATTTGATAATACGAAAAATTGGTTTGAATTTAATTACAATAATAGGAAAGCATTGTTACAAATTGTGTATGGAATACAATGCTTTGAAATGTTTATTAAATTAAGGGAAAGAGCGCATGGCATTTAATTTGAATCATTAAGAAGATAATTTTCTGCTCTTTAAGATGGTATGTAAATCATCTACATGGAATATACTTTTCTGAAGTTATTTGCGAAAAACTGGTATAAAACGCCAAAAATTCGCGTAATTTCAGTTATTTAATTATATATCTTAGGAAGTAATTTTTTTGCAAATTTTAAAAAGTGCAATTAATATAGGAACGGACCCCAGAATGACATGTGTAAATTTCATGTCAAGACTATTCACCGTTTAGGAGGAGTTCTTGCGACAGATAGACCGTTAGAACATCTCCCACCCCCCTCCCTTTTCCCTCTTCCTACGATTGGAACCGCACTAAACAGCCTTGAAGGCTTAGCACACACTCATTAGGATCAGTTAAAAATTTGTAAAAATTAAAAAAATATCTAGAGAATAATTCACTAACTTCATTGGACAAATGTGTAACCGTATTAAAAGCTGTAAATGCTACGACAACCGGAAACCGGCAGCGAAAAGTCTACTTTGTTGTTTATGCTCAAAGAAAACAATATTTTCTTATATTAACTTTAACACTGGCAAAAGCCCACGCGCGAAACAATAATTTGGCTTGAATTTATTTCTATAAGAATAAAAAGTATTGCTAGAAATTGCGTTAAATATATATTTTTAAACCTTAATAACAATCGGAGAAAACATTTTATCGCAATGGAATTAATATCATCAAAGAGAAAATTTTCTGGACTTTAAATTGGCATAAAAATAATTGTTGTTTAATAAATATTTCAGAAATTATTTGCAAAAAACATCTATCCATTAAGCTTAACATCGGCTTATTTTCTTTATTTAATTAAATACCTTAAGAACTAATTAACTCTGAAAGTTGAAAATAGCACCGTTGACCTAGAAAAGTGCTCCGGAATGTCGTGTGTAAATTTCATGTCGCTACGGTACACCGTTTAGGAGGAGTTCCTGTGAAAGACAGACCGACAGACAGACAGATATACAGTGGCTCATATTTGTTTTCGGACACTTGTGTTTTTGAAAATTCCTTATAAAAACCATCATCTAAATATTAAAGGATTTACTTCAAACTTTTTCATATAAACTTTATTTTGTCTATAATAAAACCTACATATTGTAATGAAAATAAATTTAATAACTTTTTTGAAACAATTACTTTACCGAGAAAGTGCTAAAAACAATCTCAACTCCTTTTCAGCTAATAACTTCGAAGAAACTGTAGCTATCGAAAAAGTTTAAAGTAAACATTGTTCGTTATGATAAGGTGATAATTCGCCTAATTTGAAGTTTCTTTCTATTTTCAAGTGTAAAGGAATTATGAGAAAAAGAAAATTACCACCAATACCAATATTATATATATATATATAATATTGATATTGGTGGTAATTTTCTTTTTCTCATAATTCCTTTACACTTGAAAATTTATTTACTTGTTCAGTTTACGTGTGCTATCTGGAATAATGCGTCATTCTTGAGTTGAATTTTACGTCTTGTCTGATCAATCGCTATTCCTTTGTTCTTCTGCTTTCTTCTGCTTTCTCTCCGGCCGCGTGTCTGAGCAATCCTCTATTTCGTTTGTCCGTTCGGTTTCTTCGTCTTCTCTTCTGTCATGTTGCATCCATTACTGTCAATAGGCTATTATTTTTGTTCTTCTGTTTCTTCTGTCACAGCCACTTTTTTGCCATTGGTGAAAATCGGAGTTTCTTTCTTCGCAGATCATCAACTCTTCTTTCACGTTTCATAATTAGCCTGCTGTCTACAGGCAGCTCCCTACCTCCTCATTTCCTCATAGGCATCGCAATAGTAGGGAATTGAACATAACTAAAAATAAGTAACTTCAAATATCTTGCACGTTGTAACTCAAATAATGCGTGTTCCATGGCGGAGAGAAGAAGTAGTCTGTGCACACAAACGCTTAGATGAAACCAGCGTTGCTGGTTATAAATATTTTTCATATTCCGCGTCCAGTTCATAAACACTGAAGCAAATACATTACTCATACGTGGCCGGCGTTGCACGGGCAATGTCGAAATAATGCGTCGTTCCTGACGGAGAGAAGTGGAGATGATGAGGCACATACCCAACATTCTCTCTAAATAAATAAGGGTAAAGAACAGTTCTAGCTGCATAAAAAAGTTTTGTCTATTGGATTTTGTCCTTCAATAACATTTAGACGGCGTTCCCTTGCGAGTACCATGGCTGACAATCGTATTTCTTTGTCCTTCTGTTTCTTCGTACTTCTCTCTCGCCGTTGTTATGCCATTGCTGACAATCGGCTATTTCTTTGTTTCTTTTCTTCCGCTCTTCTGTCCTGGCCACCGTTGTGCCATAGTTGATAATCGGCGGCTTCTTTCTTCTTCAGTTTCCCTCTTCTTTCACGTTTTCTAATTGCCTCCCGTCTGGCAGCATCCTCTGTATTCCTCTTTTTCGCTTAGGCATCG
>BGPR01012720.1:0-15199 GCA_013235015.1 Araneus ventricosus | reverse complement strand
ATCGGAAAAAGCGAGAATCGAACAAAGCAAAAATAGTAACTTCCAAAAAAATATCAGATTAAAATAGAAGCTTCTACAAATATTTAAACTTGATCAAATCAATGAATAATGATTAAAATCACTAACATAACTAATCTACATCTTTCGGCACATAACTTTACAGAAACAAAACACCCATTTTAATTTCGTTAAAATGATTTTGTTGGACGTTATATCACGGGATAAAAAAAAGAATTTATACACTTTCAACAAAATATTTTTTTTTATTTCTGTCAGCGTCACTTTTTTATTGTTGTTGTAACAATGTTCTTTAAAGTAAACGACTTCAACAATAAAATAAATTTTGAATTGCGCCGTAACAATGAAAAGTATTGTTATAAAGTATCCGAAACAATGAAAAGTATTGTTGTAAATTAGTTTTTAATTAATATCTTTTTCGCTAATTAAAATATCGATATTTAAATGGCCGAAATGGATTCCTTGAATTATTCCCCATCTTTTGGTACTTTCCGCGCGCTTCTCCGTTCGGCGGTTCGTGAGAAGATAGAAGGACATACATACATACATACATACGTTTGTTTACCTTCGAATTTTAATAGAGTAGATTAAAGTTAATACGCAAAATTAAATTGATTAAAAACTGTTTGTATCTTAAATTGTTAATTTTTTAAATTTGTATTTTGATGAATTTAATTACAAGTGTATTTAAATCATTATAAATTCATTTTTTTACTATTGAAAACAATTTTAGAATAATTCATAAGGGTTTTTATCGATTTAAAAACATAAAAAGAGCATATAAAATAACCCAACAATATAATTAAAACTGTCATTTTATGCCATTGAATGTTTTCTGACTCATCTTTCTCTATTAAATCTCAATTACTGAATCTCTCTAAACGCATCGATGATCTAAAGTAAGATTTAATTATTTTTAGTTCATAGAACGTTCTTTCGCCTGTTGTATCTGTGACTGGTAGAGTTAAGTACATTCTTAAGGTTGCAGAAAAGTTTTGAAATTATGAAGATTTTGGATCAAATTCGTCAAGGGGAATAGGCTCATTTATAAACAAATGCTCGATATTCTATCCTTAATGATAAAACTAAGAAAAACGGCCTATATTTGGATATATATTTTAAAATTTCCTTTTTCACTCGCATCTAAGGAAAATATATACATTTCTTACTGCTCTTTTTGTGTAGATAATACAAGAAAAAATATGGGCTGTAAGAAAATATAAATATTAAATTTATTGAGCTGGCAAGAACTCGCTCCAAAAACAAATATCAACTCACAGTGCTAAAAAATTCTCTCTTGTTAACTTTATTAATTATCGGGGGATTGGCAAAATGTAAAATACATTTTGCTATACAACAGAAATTACAAGGATGCATAAAGTACTTGTAATCGTTTTTTGTCAGTTTAATGTATAACAGAGAAATAATACCAGATTAGAAATAGCTTATTTTCTTTATTCATAACCGATTTCTGGCACATTTTTGGCTAATAATTAATATTTTTGTATGCTGACAATAGGTTTTAAGCATCCTAAAAACGTCTGGACAAAACTTTGGAATAAATACTTTGAAAGAAAATATGAATATTTGTAGTAAATAAATGTTTACTGCGCATGTGCGAGAGATAGCGTAATTTTTCTTTCACAGCTCCAAAGCCAGATATGTAGGACAACTTTTATGAAAATTCTAGTCGAATACCATTAAGATTTAGAAAGATATCGCCATTGGAGTGAACAGAATTTCTGATTCTTTCTAAGAGAAACAAAATGATGAGGGTTTATCCACAAACTAATATTTTTTAAACTTGAATCTTCAGATGAAAATCGTCGAACTGCAATTTAAATTATGAATATTATATATAAGTATTCCTGAGAATTCAGCTCATTCAATCTTTGTAAAATTCTATAAAATTATTCGAAAATTCAAGTTAAAAAAAAAATAGTTTGTAGATACACCCTCATCATTTTGTTTCTCTCATAAAGAAGCAGAAATTCTGTTGACTGCAATGCCGATATCTTTCTAAATTTTAAAGGTATTCGACTAGAATTTTTATGTAAGTTGTCCTACATCTATGGCTTTGAACCTCTGAAAGAAACATTACGCTATATCTCGCACATGCGCAGTAAAAAATTATTTACTACAAATATTCATATTTTCTTTCAAAGTATTTATTCCAAAGTTTTGTCCAGTGCTTCTCTAACATATTATCACTTTTTCTGTAAGTTTTGTATAATTTGGTGGAAAACTCTGCATTTTATAAGCAAAATACACGCGGGAAAATTTGGGATTTTTTAAGAAAACCATTATATCTTCCCGAATATTTGTGCTGTGTTTACGAAAATGCATGTAAACATTATGCACACCAAATATAACCATTCATGAAAGTTGCAACGCGCTATCAGCTTTCTGTGAAACAGGATGGGTCAAACTTCATTTTCGCCTTCATCCCTTTTTGGTGCCCCCCCCCTAATTGCCCTCGTGGCCGAATCTTTACTGTAAAATGTGAGTTAGAGTCTATTCTATACATGGTAGATGTTACAGGGCAGTCATTTAGCCTTTCGGGCGAAATTCTAAAAAATCTGAATATCTTAAAGTGTCCGGCTACTTTTGATCAGATAGTGTACTTCAACCTTGTTAAAGTCTATATACTATGTCATTTTTCACAACAATATATGCATACTATATCAAATAGATAAAGAAATTAAATTCCTCTGCTTCCCTTTATCTTTTTCATTTTACTCCAAACAGAGATATTTTTCATTTGATAATATAAAATAATTAAATAATAGTAATTTCTTTCGGTTTTTGCATCCATCTAGATGAGTTGTACATAACAGTGTCCAATCATTCAAATTTTATATTAAATAGGAAAAACATTTCAAAATTGTTTTTAATAAATATTTTTTTCTGTACTTACGTTTAATAAAGGAAACTTATTCAGTTAAAAATTAGAAATGAGCTCATAAATCTCCAACTTATATCTATAAACTATAATGAATTTTACCATAAACTGAGAACAGTTTTACATTTCTTCTAAATTTTGGTCTTGAATGAACTACGTCAACTCTTATCAACTCTGTCGTAAAGGGCAGAATGGTATATTCTAATAACAATACAGGCAAAAAAGAAGTTAAATAGTAAAAGTTTCCTCCCGAATTTTTTTAAACTTTGAAATGAATTAAGATAATTTTTTTAAATTTTTTTAATTATTTACAAAGAAAATCATTAAAACCATTTTCATCGTTCCTTTCTTCTAAAAAGTTCTCTTGTCAAAAAAAAGGAAAATGTGAATCGTAAAATAAAGCAATGACTTTCAAATATAATATAACTAATTAAAAGTATAGGAGGGTGACAAGAATCATGTGAACACTTTTGGATTTGTTCATTTTTTAAAAATATCTCCTCAAAGGCTGAAAGGATTTTCCTAAAACTTCTTTCACGTAAAGAACTTCAACTCTCAGTTTACAGGGAAGATTCGGTCACGATGGAATTTTGAGGACTGACCAGAAAAAAAATCTGGGCTACCCCGTTCCACAGGAAGCTGATAATGATTTACAAATTTCATCAATGGTTTAGTTTAATAAGTACATTGCTTAAATGCATTTTCGTAACAGTAACAAGTATATTCTGGAAGTTATAAAGGTTTTCTTAAAAAATCTTAAATTTTCTCGCATGTTTTTTTTGCTTATAACATGCAGAGTTTTCCATCAAATAATACAATGCTTACAGAAAAGTTGAAAATGTGTTACAGAAGTGTTCCATTAAAATTTGAAGTTCATACTATGAATTTTAGAGTAAATATGAATATTTTCAGTAAATAATTTTTTACTGCGCATGTGCGAGACATAGCGTAACTTTCTTTCAGAACTTCGAAGCCAGATACATAAGGCAATTTATATGAAAATGCCAGTTGAATACCATTAAAATTCAGAAAGATATCTGCATTGCAGTGGTGCGAATTTTACTTGCACTCTAAGAGAAGCTACATTATGAAGGTTTTGCCACGAATGATACTTTAAAAAAAAATTGAATCTTCCAATAGTTATCGACGAACTACAATCTAAGTAATGTATTTAATTTATTTATTAAGTGACTTATTTCCCCCAATGTTTCGTTTGGCTGTTTTCGTTCCATCATTAATTTTTTAAAGCAAAGAGGGAACAGCGATGTTTCTAGCATAGATTATGAGCCCCCCCTAGCGTCTCGAGGCACGAGGCGGCCGCCTCTAACACATGTGCGGAAATCCACCACTGCTGCCAGCATATCCTGATATATCGATGAATTCATTTTGAAAAATTCAATTTCAGTTTCACCACTGACGGTAAATGCGGCCCAGACTATGACAGATCTGAATTGGCGTTTTGAAAAAAAAGGTATGATTCTGTATGCAGATAATACCAGTAAAACTCAAATCCATCTACATCATTTATATAAAACATTTTTTCGTCCAAAAACTTCACATCATTCCAGTTAGTGCCAACCATTAAATGTTCCAGGTCAAAATTTATAAGGAAGCAAGTATAATCTCCTCATATATCAGTGCTAGTTTCTTGAGGTGCAAAGAGCTGGTCAGAGGGAATTCTGTAACTGACTTCTTTACTCGCCGCATCCATATTTCTCTGATCGCAGGCGGAATAGCTGAATTCTGAGAACTTCTGCCTATTCCGAGTCAAAATAATAAAATTTTCGTCGCGACGGGTCTTGTCCACGGGGTTTGGGAAAACCGAGTGGGATGGATTTCAGAGAATTTACGGGCTTGCTTCTTGCCTAAGGTGGTTCGTTGTTAACTGTTACATCCATATTCACCACTAACTGGACCGGACAAAGTAACCCGGAGTTCGGAAACGGAATGTCAAGTAAAAGATAACTGCCGGTTCAAACGTCATTCACCACTATTTTTTGAACTCCGGTTAGTTAACTGCAGTTCTCCTGACCGGCGGTTACTGATTGAATCTCATTGGTCGAAACATACCTCGTGACCTCGAATAATTTGTTTATGTTGAACGCAGAAATTTTGATCACGGTGCTTTTTGAGTTTCAAGTTGCTTTCGAGTTCTGTTTTGCTTTTCAACTTAAAATAGCTTTACCACCCGGTAAATTATATTTTACCTTATTCGAGAAAGAACTGATTTTAGTTCTGGTGAAGCCACATTTAGAGGTTATTGAGAATAAAGAAACTAATGGTGTAACATCCGCAGAAAAAGCGAAAGCATTCTGCGACATTACAAAACAATTTAATACCACTGACGGGATCAATCAACGAACCGCCAAGCAAATCAGGCAATGCTACCAGAATTTGAAAAAAAGTTGAGACAGAAATCGACTTGTCTTCGACAAGAACTAAGAAAAACTGGAGGGGGAAAAGTGCCAAAAGAAGTGGAATTGTCCACTTTCGAAAGGAGATTTTTGGAGGAGCCAATACTGACGTTGCCATTGTCTACTCTATACGACAGTGACACCAGCCAAATGGAAATTTTAAGTAAGTGATTTAAACTACTAGTTACTGCATTGATATATTTTAATTAAAGCTTGTTCTGGTCAATAAAAATTGGGGCTATTAGAGATTGCACACTAGGGAGACTGCCCCACAAAAAAATTAATTCTATTTAAAAATTAAAGGTTCTCTAAAAAAGAAAGGTATACTTTTTAATATTCAGAGTTAGATGATTTCCAGGAAATTTTTTTGTCCTAAAAATTTAACTACTGTCTTGAAATTTTTCATAAAGTGCTTGTCAAGTACCTACTAAATTGTCAATGAAAGCCAAAATTCGTCTCTTTTAATAGTGACTAAATTTCAAAAAGTATCTGAAATGTTTACTTGACATTGCAAACTAAAATTTTCAACGAATATTCTGTAGATAAATATTATGTTTCTATAATGTTGTTCTCAAATCAAAAATGATGTAAACTAATAATATGAGTTCAAAAAGCTTTAATAATTATATTTTATGTTTTCAAGTATCGTGAAAACAGTTCAAACAAATTTATTTAGAGTTTAAAATAATAAAAACCTTAAACATCATTTGTTTTACTTAAGTCTTTTCTTTAAAATTTTGAAATAAAAATAACTTCCACTGGTAAAATGATTGGCCGACCTATTGCAATACCACTAAAAAATTTCAGTAATGACACATTTTGATTCAAATCAAAGTATTGTAATTCATTTTTTATGCAATTTATATATCTCTAATTTGGAGCTGAAGATTATATTTTTCCCCGTATTAAATTTGTTAAAAATATAATTAACTTTTAATTTCAGAGTTTGTTGTAGTTTTATTGAATTTATTTAACATTTATCTTAAACTCAACAGTAATAATATTTTTATCCCAAATAGAATCTCAAGATAAAAGTAATGCTGATGGTCCTTTTGTCCGCTTCCTTACACCTTCACAAAATGCCTCCGTCGAAGCTTTAGAACTGGATACTTCGGTAATATATTAGTTTCCTTATTGATAGTAAATGTATAAATATGTTTCTAATAATTATTTTTAAATACTACCTGCTATATCAAATGGTTTAGTTTGTTGATATACATTACTTGCCTCTTAAATATTAATACATTGAGCAGAAGTATTTTGACATTACTTATTCACTAATTGTCTTCTGAAACTATTGTAAATTATTCGAATAAGCTACCTTAAAGGATATGATAACACCAAATATTATTTTTGTATGTTTCTTTGACACTGATTATAATTGGTTTTACCATCAGCATAGTTTTTTCATTTGAAAGTTGAGCATACATTGCTTGTATACACTGGGAACTGCAATTTCTTAAGTCAAAATTCTGCGGGGTTCAAAAATATACATGATTTTTTTTAAAAAATAAAAGACCATTTGAAAAGGTCACCTTTTATTTGCTTTTTTTTCATATAGTAGTAGTTTTAATAAAGTTTCATAAATGGATTTTTATCAATTTTCGAATTTTGTCGCCTACTGTAAACAAAAGCATGTTTGTGTCCTTTGCCGCCTTATTTGCGAATGCCTACAAAATTGGCATTTAAACACATGCTGTATCACCTGATTCACCTTAATTTTTTTATTCATTAATGTCATTTGTACATAGAATTTCAAAATTGATATGGTAACAGTACTAATCATTTTATTTATTTATTTATTAGAGTATGAATTTCTTTGACATCAGCCTTGAAGCACCACAATCTGATTATGAAGGATTGGTATTGGAAACTCCAGAGCCAGCGTCAGTGTCAGAAGCTTCAGGGGTGAAAACTCCAAAACAAAGGTCGCTTCGAGATACCTTAATGATGTTCAGGAAGAACTCGAAGAAACAAGCAGCTCCATCTGCCGCTGCAAGAGCTGCTGCTTGCATAGAAGCAGAACACAATCAGAGTATTAAATATATGCAGAAAGAGGAGGAAAGAAATTAGAAACAGGCCGAGGCTGATAGGAAAGAGCAGGAATTACGGATGGGTCTTTTAAGAGAAAAGATAAAGCTGACGAAAACAAAAACTTTGATGCATGAAAAGCTCTTGGAGCTTGTGGATAAAAATCCAAGTAGTTTAAGATTTTTAAAAAATGTTTTGAGCGACGATTGTTGATTGACGATGTTTGATTTTCCCCTTGACCTTTCAAAAAAAAATTTAATTCAACCATGTAACAACTATTTAAAAAGTATTTGTGAACTAAAAATAAAGAATAATATACTTTTAAAATATAAGAAACAATTTTATTAAAGAAAAAAGGAACAATATACAGAACACACACACAAACATTGCTTTTTATAAGTATAGATCATAGTATAAATAGAACTATATGTAGATGTTTGTATTTCTTTTGGAACATCTGTATGTATTACTCAATTATCTTACATTTGAACATTCTTGCAATATCAAAAATTTGTTGTCCCCAATATTAAAATGAAACACTCTGCATTTTACTATGTTCTTTCTTTGTGAACATGCTCCTTTTTTATAAAATAAATATTGTGGAAGTCTCATACTTTGCATTTACATCAATTCAATGAAATATTTTTTATGTTTCATAAATTCTTTCTTCAAATACTAAAAACTCACCCATCATGGTATGACGGGAGCAAATTGCCTCTTCATTCGAGAGATTTCCCGTCAAATTTGACGTGTTTAAATAGATAATCATGCGAGAGAAATGTTTAACATTGATTGAAAACAAAATAAACATATGTATTATGACAATTTTTTTTATTTACACATTTCTTTATTCAGAAAACCTCTTGGTGAACAACATCCCGTGTGAAGTATTTTCCGTTGTTTAACAATTTTCCTTGTACTTCAGTTGTCCTTCTGTAAATTTTAACGTTGCTAAAAGTATTATCAAATTATATCATCACAATTGCAATAAATAATGAGATACATCGTGGCGTTCAAACTATATATATCATGCGCATGATATACCACTGACGTAATATACTACTTTCTATGAAAAACGGAAATTAATTTGAAATATATATTGTTGTTGTTTCTTATTCCACTTTATCTAGTCCTCAGCTAGACCAAGTCCAAGAGTCCGCTCATCCACAGATAATCAATACTATAGGCGAACAATTCAGGGTAAAGGATGATTGCCTTTATGCTTTAGCTGGGTATAATGGAATGGCCTTCACGCCTTGGGTGACCCTGCCAGGAGAAAAAACTCCAGACGTACATCGCCCATTCCACCCAGGGCCACCACCCTCGCCACGATGAGGCAGCATAATAGGAATTGGGGGATTTGAAATTTATGATTAATATTATTTAAAATTTCTCGGGAACTATTTATCATAGCAAGATAAATTTTATATCAATCGATAGCAAATTTTATTTCACTGTTTTAGAGCTATTCAATTTGAAATTAGAATAACAATTACTCTTTTAAATTTAAAATTACTGAAATTTAAGTTCTCTAACAATGAAATAATGCTGTTGAACGTCTCGCAGTGCTATGGCGCGAGTTTTATTGTTGGTGACGTCGGAGCATTACTGAGAGATCTGGGCTATTATATTAGTAATACATTTATTACTAATATATTATTTAATCAATTTATTATTTAAAAAGAACATGCATTTGGTATAAGTTAATTTAATGTTAAAATCTGTATATGTTTAGGAAAACATCACAAATGAATTAATTAGAAAAATAATTTGTTACAATCACATTCCGTTTCGCAAACCCAGCTGGACAACGTGGCTGTGAACCAATGCTTGTTGTCAACTGCAGTTGTTCAGTTTCCAGCTCTAAATGCCGCAGTAAATCTTGAATTTGGGGATCTGCAGGTGATTCAGAATCAGTTACAAAAATATATTAAAATATAAAAAAAATATTATACATGTTATGATTCTGAATTAGTTAAAGCTATTGTATTAAGTAAAAAAAATTAGAAACAAATTCGAAAGAACCAGAATTCAGTTTTATTAGTAACATATTCAATTAGAAGCAGGGATCTTACTCTTTTTCCAAAACAAAAATTAAGCAATTTTTAAGGACCTGATAAAAATTAGCTAATAACTGGACGCTGTTAAGTGAATACCACAAGCGACAGCTTTACTATCTTAGAAAGTTCTGAAAACTGATTTTGACTTCCCATAGGGTTGTTGCTTTGCCGCTTAGGATTTTTGGTAATAATTAATTTAATAATCTACAGGAGGCTTTGAAAAATGAAATTGATTCTCTTCGATGAGGGAAATTCACCAATACCAAACGTTTGATTTTGAAATTTAGTATATGCTTAACATCCAATATAATGAAGCATTTTTTCCCACATATCTGCAAAATTATAATTTCCATGAGTTTGAATTTTATACTGTGTTTGAATAGTCAGATAATTTTTTAAAGAATTTAAAGAATTTTTTCAAAAGTTATGATTTATGTTGGATACACATTAGGATTATGTCAATTTATTAGACTTATTGAAAGTACAAAAATTTGAAAGAAAATTAAAATGAAAAACATTCTTATCTAGACGTATAGCTAAGTTGTGAAGAACACAACAAGCGACAATTATAGCATGTACCCGTTCTATGTGACAGTTTAAACCGATAGATAGACATGGAAATCTTCTTTTAAGAATGCCATATTTCCCCTCAACTGTGTTCCTAGTCAGAACATGTGATTTATTATACCTGAAACAAAATAAAATTCAAGTAGAGAATTACCTGGAAATATATGTCACTAATTTGTAGTTTGTGAGACAATTGGACATAAATTTGATGGAAACTTGCTTAATTCTAAGAATTATTTCTCAGATTAAAATTTTCATAATTTAAAAGTTGGTAATTCTTTTAAATTATTTAATTTTTTTATTAAGAAAACTTAAATTTGTTTATTGGTGAGAGTAAATAAAAATTTCATATTACCACCCCTTGAAGGTGGCCAGATAGAAAAGTAATAAATATGTACAGGAACTTCAGGTAATATAATGGAGCATCATTTTTAATTTTACTGTAATGACAAAACTGAAGGCCACATAAACAAACTAATTTAAATTGCTTTTTTAAATTAATCGCCTCGCCCTTTTTATGACCTACACACACACACACATATATATATATATATTTAAATTGTAAAGTAGATGGGAAAAAGAAACTGTAGGATAAATAGGGAATATGAATTTACCTAAAAAAATGTAACAATGTAAAATAAAATGACACTGATGTAGGGACGAAAGAAAAACAAGGAATAAGTTGTTAAAAATAACATCGAGAATGTCAGGTATTCCATATTACATTACAAAATTCACAAACAAAAAACATTAATAGCTAGTGATCAAATTCAACTACACAAAAATTGAACCTACCCTCTTAAAATGTAACCTTAGATTTTTCTTTCCACATATTATTAACATATCAAAAATTAATTTTAATTTAACAAACAAACACTTAAAGCTTGTCGAAAAAAGTTTTGCCAGAGCTGTAAAGTCATTTTTCGATATCAACACCAAACTAACTAGAACAAATTATTGATAATACTTCAGACGCATGGTGATAATGTTTAGAAGTCCTATATATGTCCATCTGGGAGCGCCATTTGAGGGCTGAGAAACATCAATATTCCATATTACCCAAAATTCCTCTATATACGTACCTAACTTCTGCAGGAGATCTGGGGTTCCCAAAAGGAGTCAATAAATATTTTTCTAATCCATAGCCACTATCTCCTAGAAGATGATAGTTGTCAAACAAAGAGTTTTACTGTAGAGTCAGACATGCTGCACTGTTGTTAAAGATGGTGCTGTCATGGGTACTCCCCGGCCATCTCGCTACAACATTTCGGATAACAAGATCCGAGTCCACAATTGTTTGCACATTAAGTGCAAAGTAATTTTTACGGCATCGAAATCTTTCAGCGTCTTCGCCACCAGGAAACACTATACGTACAAAGGTGCAATCAAGCGCTCCAATAACGCTTGGGAAGCCAGCAATAACAAAAAATTTCTTTGAAACCTGAAAGATAAAATTATAGGCAATTTGAATACTGGTTTCAATTGTTTGAATTTTATGATTTAAAAAAGTGACGAATTCAAAATCTCATTTATTTTATAAGCTGATTATATAAAACCGCTAAATGAAAGATAATAATATTCCTCCTTGTTCACTGGCAGGTAAATGTAAGCGGACAAGAGTGATACTATTGCCTCACTCACTCGATGCACTACTCGAGATACAGTCTTCTGACTGACGTTCGAAGATATCGGCAATTGCTAATTGCATGGATGCAAAAGCGTAAAATCGCAGAGCAATCAACACTTGTTCGACTGCGGATAGGGCATTATTTTAAGTCGATTTACTTTCTAATTTTTCATGGATTAGAAGAGTCAATTCAACTACACTTTCTTTAGTGAGGCGAAACCGTCTTTTAAAACCATAATCGTCCAGTTCTACGAATAGATCTCTTCTTTGCTTCACTTTTCTTTCTCTCTTCGTTTCCATTTTTTCTAAAAAATCCAACTGCTCAATTAAAGAAATTTTCTTGAGCTTATTCATGTTTCTTTTCACGAGCGCTTCAACAACTTGATTGAAAAACGGGTTCAAATTTGTAAACAAACAAAACTCGCTTGCTGCGCATGTGCAGTTAAGTCGAACCTAGCTTCGAGTCTACTGCGCATGCTCAGTTAAATCTAACTTGGCTCACAGCCAGGTTGAAGTTTCGTAACTCAAACTGGCGGTTAGTGGAATGAACGTGCGGTCAATTTACGGTGAAATGAATTTTCAACTCTGACCGCCGGTTATACCGCCAGTCATCTTTAATCGCCGGTCAGAGTTGGCGGTGAATACGGCAGTTAATGGCCTGGGATACGGGTTTTTCTAGATTATGGTGAAAATGGCAAAGTCAAGAAAAAGTGAAAACGAGTTATTTTTTTAGCGATTCATAAAGCAATATATATATATATATATATATATATATATATCAAAACCAACATATATACACAAAATAAAAACTCAAAAACAGTAAAAAAGGACAAAATGGCTAAATAGACAAAAACCAGAAAAAACCAAAAAATTGAAAAATATCATAGCGAGCCGCTCGTCAGGAAGGGAAGCTCGCTCATGATATTAATTTGTGCTTTTTTCTGCTGACGACAAACGAAATCCGTTAAAAATAGCCGTCATCCCCTCTAAAAACACAAAACAAACGAAAATGGAAGATGGAAGATTTCTTGAATAAAAAATAAAAATACATTTAAGAAGATTTAAAAAGAATCAAATACAAAAATCCGAATACAAATACAAAAAATCCGAATACAAAAATACCTAGAATAAAAAACAGTCGTAACATAAAAAATAATAAAATAAAGCGAAATATGCTTACGATGGCCAGGGAGACGCTACCGCGACCACGAGGAAAAAGAACGCCAAACCAGTTATCGCCGTTGCCAAACAGAGGAAAGAGAAAGAAAAGGAGAAAGAGGCTTTGTCAGTAGCTCTGAAATCACTGCCTGAGATAACGTCGCACAAAGTTCTCGGGAATACCATTATTTAAAAGTTGATCATACAAAAGCTTTAATTGTTTAGTTTTTGAAATTTCGTTCGAACAAATAGATCTAATGCGAGAAAATTGAGAGATAATAGTGTTTCTATAAATCTTAATAGAAATATTAGAAGACCAATATGAAAGTCGGTTGACACAAAAATTAAAATATATATATATATTATATATATATATATATATATATATATATATATTCATCATTTGAATAGCAGTTGTTTTTCCCTTTATCTATTTAAGTGTAAATGAATATTCAGTAATGTTCAATAATATTTCAAAATTCTAACGGGTTTTATCACAATTTTCTTACCTTTTTATTTAAAGATGAATTCTACATTCTATCGTATATTTCCGAAATCATTTTTAATAGTTTCTTTTGTAAAAAAAATTAATGAAATATTACTTTTAAGATGGTAATTCGCATTAATAAAAATATTTATATATTTGTTCATTTATTAGTTCATTAAAAACCCCGTTTGTTCTACGTAGAATCAAACTTCGAAATGATGAGCAGTATGATATAATCAGTACAAATTTTTCTCTAACTCATTTGATCCAGCTAACATGCTGTTCGTGGTTAAATATGGCTCTTGTATATAGTAAAATACTTGTTTCACAGCAAATATTAGATATTAACGTCCAATTTATTTATTTATTTTTGATAGTTCGGATTCGCTAGATAAAACGGCTAAGGAAGTAAATCGTTCCTGACTAATGCTAGATCTATAGTTGTTTTTGTTCTCCCGTTATTGTGACGAGGAAATTTTAACCCTTCAACCGGCTGGAACGTAGAAAGTCGCTCTCCGATGACTATTCTAAAACCGGCTCCGTCGCAGAAAGTCGCTCCTCAATAGTTACTCTAAGGGCCGTAGCACACTAGCTTATATTTCGTCACCAAGGGCGAGCAAAACCGCTTCTCGGGCGTTTGAACCGGTTTTATTAGCCCTCAAAGCGAACATGGGAGCTTTCGAACAGAACTAAAAACATCCATGCAAGTTCATGGGCGTGAATAACTGAACCAATCAGGTTCGACTCGCCAGTGACGTCACTGAAAATTTAGGCGCGAATTTCGGGCAACACATAAGCCATTTCATACCGTGTTCACGCCATCACCATGGATGCTAGAAAATATATTTGGTACAGTGAAATAAGGTAGATGCTCCAGTTTTTGCCACATTAAGAGAAAATTAGAATTTGAATTTTCACAGTGGATGACTAGCTCAAGTTTTTTAAGTCGTACTGACACTATTCTTTAGTAACTTTTATTGCCTGTTAATTAATAAAATTCTTTCTCTGGAAAAATATTATATCTTGAGTTATGAATTTTTAAATAATATATCTTAATCTGTACAAGTTTTGGCCACATAATTATATAACAGGCATTTTACTTAATATTAAGCAAAAATAAAGCATTTTCATTCAGTATGCATTTTATTACATTTTCCTTCTTTATAGCAAGTTTTTCATTGCATATGAAATAACTGAATAACAAATTTCTTACTTTTTAATCAATTTGGTATCAAAGTTTTACATTATTTGTTTGATATTTTTTCTTGTTTATATTTTATAAACATTCAGTAAATTTCTAGGTCTTATAGTATAGCTATATTAAGCAGAAATTAAATTAAATAGTATGATTTTTGGAACAAATTAATGCACCTATTAGTTTGTATCTCTGGTTATTATACATAAATTAAGTCTTAAACGATATAAAATTTATTAAAAAAAGAGGCTAGTACTGTCCCATAAAAGCATTTCCTTAGATAACCAATCTTTTGTAAATGTTCAAGATATTATGATGAGTCTTCCAGAAGCTACATTTTCACAAAACAAAACAAAAAAAAAAAAAACAGTTTCAGTGACACAGAAATCTTTTGGTGTGTAATTTGCGAAGTTTAATATTCATTAATCTTGCATTATAAGTATGCATTGAAGCCATGAATAAACAAATATGATGCATTATATGTTTTATGCTATTCAAAAATGTACTATATTTACACATTTTTTTTCAATTTATTTTATTTACCTTACAATGGTCCACTTCGTCACTTGTTACTTAAAAATAAATATTAAAAAAAGTATAGATAATTAATAAATTTAGAGTGTAACATAAATCTTAATATGTAGAGAATATGTATGCATTTTTTTTAAAGCCAAAAACAAAAAAAACCAGTTCTGTAGCCTTTTTGGTACGCCATGATCTTATTTCTGTTAGGGATAACA
>BGPR01012719.1:32950-43934 GCA_013235015.1 Araneus ventricosus | reverse complement strand
TTATGTTAGAATTCGTTTTTTATGTTAGAATATTATGTTAGAATTCGTTTTTTATGTTAGAATATTATGTTAGAATTCGTTTATGTTAGAATATTATGTTAGAATTATTTTTTGATGTTAGAATATTATGTTATAATTTATTTTTTATGTTAGAATAATATATTAGAATTTATTTTTTATGTCAAAATTTTATTTTTTATGTTATATAATGAATAGAAATTTTTTTGCCCACTCGTACGCGCTGTATCAGATTAGAAATACTATAAGAGACCGGATAATGATAATTCGTTTCATTTTCCATGAACAGCACAGGTCCTATTTATAAGTCTGTGGTAGTCACTTATTCCTGATAGACCTATTGACATATTTACGCAGTTTTTAGCATTTAAAAGTCTTGTTTAACGAAAACAATTAATACTTCACTGCATACTGTATCAAATTTGATCCATAATTTATTTTTTATGTTAGAATATTATGTTAGAATTTATTTTTTATGTTAGAATAATATATTAGAATTTATTTTTTATGTCAGAATTTTATTTTTTATGTTATATAATGAATAGAAATTTTTTTGCCCACTCGTACGCGCTGTATCAGATTAGAAATACTATAAGAGACCGGATAATGATAATTCGTTCCATTTTCCATGAACAGCACAGGTCCTATTCATAAGTCTGTGGTAGTCACTTATTCCTGATAGACCTATTGACATATTTACGCAGTTTTTAGCATTTAAAAGTCTTGTTTAACGAAAACAATTAATACTTCACTGCATACTGTATCAAATTTGATCCATAATTTATTTTTTATGTTAGAATATTATGTTAGAATTTATTTTTTATGTTAGAATATTATGTTAGAATTTATTTTTTATGTTACAATATTTTGTTGGAATTTATTTTTTATGCTAGAATATTATGTTAGAATTAACTTTTTATGTTAGAATATTAAGTTAGAGTTTATTTTCTATGTTAGAATTTAATTTTTTATGTTATATAATTAATATAATTTTTTTTGTCCTCTCGTACACGCTGTATCAGATTAGAAATACCATAAGAGACCGGATAATGATAATTCGTTCCATTTTCCATGAACAGCACAGGTCCTATTCATAAGTCTGTGGTAGTCACTTATTCCTGATACATAATTCCTGATACACCTATTGACATATTTACACAGTTTTTAGTATTTAAAAGGAGCCTTGCATCTTTGATGGTTTCATCAATTGCTTCTACAGGTATTTACCATTTGATATTGCTTCTAAAATATTTTGTTTCATAAAAAAAGAAAGAGTGATTTGATGCGTTCATTAAATTCAATTTAATAATATCACGATTCTATTTTGATTTTTTTGTGTATTTTTCTGTTGTTATATATGAACTTCGCATGCCAAAAATTTGTGCATTGAAGGGTTAAAGCAGATTGGAACTTCTAGTCTGAAACATCTTAGCATGTTGATGTTTTAGGTCCGATTTTTCTGTCATTATATAAATTTTAAAAATTTACTTTTCATTATAGAGCAACGATAACTTGCACTCAAACAATGTTTTTTAAACCCTTTTTATCCCAACAACTCCTATTTGAAAAAAATTACTTACACGATGGAATATATCATTGTGAGTATGCAAAAAATAATTTTAAAAATTTAGCACGTTATTTTAAAATTTTATTGACAAAAAAAGGTTTTTTTTTAGTATTTCTGCAACTTAATGAAAATTGGGATGAAAAATTCAAAATTTCAGTTTTTAAAGCAGTTGTTAGTTTTGTTAAAACAAAGATCTTCACTACATTTCTCACTAATGGAAGTGTCCACTCTTTTTAACTTAACTAAATTCTGCTGTAATTTCAGGAGCAACCTCTTGCAAATGTTTAATTGCCAACTGAAACTTTGTTTTCATAATTCACCTCAGTATCAGCATCTCTTGGCTAATATATGGGCAATTGGTGTTAACTTCAGTGTGACAGTATTGCAACAACCAATGAAATCGACTTGAAGAGCTTTCTGTGGAAAAGACAGTGCTTTTTGGGTTTGTTGCAGATATGCAACACCGTGTCAAAAAGGGTTAATTTCGTTGCAAAGTGCTTGTGTATATGTGCAGTAGCTAAAACATTGAAAAATGTTATTGAAAAGTATACTTATAATTTTTTTTAGAATTTAATTAAAACTACCAAATCATGCATACCTTAAGCATTAAGAATTTTTTCTTATTCTTATGCACGCAAAAATGCGAAGTTCAATAAACACTTTTTATGTGCCATACTAAAATTTCTTATTTCATCTTTTATTTTGACACATTAATTTACTTTCGAAAGAAGATAGATAAAACAACATAGCTACATTAAATTTAACACATGCAACTACCTCAGTCTACCATCAAATGCTGAATTCTCTTTCAACGTTACAATGCTTATAGGCTGGTATATTATCTGCTGAATTTTCTTTTAAAGTTATAATGCTTATAGGCTGGTATATTATCTCTTGAATTCTCTTTTAACGTTACAATGCTTAGAGGCTGGTATATTATCTGCTGAATTCTCTTTTAACGTTATAATGCTTAGAGGCTGGTATATTATCTCTAAATTCTGACATTCGTGATGAAATAATCGTTCAAAACACTCTACAGGGCAAGAGCCTAAAGCTACCAAAATTGGCAAGTAGTTACTTCTTGGGTAGTAGGTGCTCACCAAGTATATGCTTTTGAAATATTTAATATGAATTTTAATTAAAAATTAATTAAATTTTTTTGTATTTTCTCTCAATGAATTCAGAGTATATTATTGAATAAAAACTATGTTTGCACCACTTTTAAATGCAAAAAATTAGATTTTCAGTGATATAATTTTTATTTCCATACAGGTGTTTCGTACAGATTGCAAAACGATTGAAATTCTTTTTCTGTCATACTATTTTCTATATTTAACAACATTTATATAATTAAATGCTTTCAAATTTTGTAAAAATAGTCTGGATTAATTTATTTTTCTTTCTTAAGCATGTGCTAAAGCTAATTTTAGAATTTTGATTGCTATGGAGAGACGGTTTCTGAAAAGCCAGCATGTATTAATTTAGAAACAAGATGAAGCACACAAATGAATTAAAGCATTTTTCATATGTAGATTTCTGTCCATTCGTATGATGCTTGTAATATTTTAATTCAGTCTTCTTTTTATGAAAGTAGGAATATCCTAGAAGATTGAATTCACTTCAGCACATTAACCCTTTCTAAGGCCCTGGGAATATACTTCCACCAAATTCATCAATTTTTAGATGCATTTTTACTTTCTCGTACACGAAGTATACAAAGAGAAAGTGTTGTAATCGTCAAAAAATTCGAACTCCAGATTTTGACGAATCTCCGCGTTTTAGACCTCCCCGATTCCGAAAAACACAATTTCGGAATTATGTCTGCCTGTGTGTGTCTGTGAACTCGAAAACTATCAGAGATAAAGGAATGAAATTTGGTATGTAGCCTTTAAACATAATTTGTAAGTTTCTATCAAATTTTGGACAAAATCCGTCAACGGGAAGTCTGTCTGTCTATATGTTCGAGGTCATGTGAACGCTATAACTCAAAAACTTGAAAGGCCAAATGGATAACATTTGTTACACAGTTTTATCATCATGAATGTAGGTCCGTATTAAATTTTGGGCCAAATCCGTCAACGGGATGACTGTCTGTCGGTCTGTATAAGCGCATCTCCACGCGCATGCGCATTGAACGCAATCTTCTGTGCACGACATTCATTGACTCCTGCTTGGCGCTTTTTTTTCATCCGATTCTCCATGCGCATGCGTACTTGGTAACAATCTGTGCACGCGGAAGGATTGTCCTTGAGCTAAGAAAGAGTAGAAATCGGTATTCATTTAATCGGAACGCATCTCTTCGAATTTGATTTTATACCTAAATATTTTTTGTTAGTCATTGGATCCTGAGTCACAATAGGTTCGAATATTTTATCTCGGGGGGAGGGGAAACAGCACCTTTTTCGAGAAGTATACGAGAAAGTTTAGGGGAGACCACTCCCTCTGGTTTAGGGTTGGCGTAAGTTCTCGCCAAATTTTTCGATGAAAAAGAAACAACCCTAGATGTTCCAATTTCTTATCTCAAAGAAATGTCTTGACTTGGAAATTAATTATTAATTAATAAAACAAATTAACAAAAAATAATGTCATCCAATAAGCTAAATTTGTTTCTTTTCTTAAATTAATCTCAGTACCAAAGTTATTTTATTATACCACTACTAGAAAAAGATAGCCTTATGAAGGGTTACGCCAAATTCCTTACAGCATCTTAGTTATAAATCTTAGTTGCTACACATTTTAGTATAACAATTAAGGAAGTAAAATACTCAATATTTATTTAATACTTTTATGAACATGAAAATTAAATTAAATTTATTAACTATGAAAATAAAAACGTAATATTTGTTATTATTATACTGAGTTGTAATGCTTGTGTAAAATGTGCCTAGAAACGCACTATTCCTAAAATTATAAAGTTTTCAATAAATTCAAAACTGTTTTTCATAAGAAGAAAGATTCAATGTAAAGACGACTAAACTTTTTATGTACGAAATGATGCCAATGTTGCTCACTGCATTAAAATTATGTTGGAATTTATTGTGTGCTAATAGATATCAGTTACTGCGTAAATGTCCTGTAACTTTTCAATTATTTAGCTGAAACCGGTCTGGAATTTTTTTACAAGAGTTATGTCATCCGTTTTATTTTTAAAATTACGAAGTTTATTTTCTTTTATCTCCTCTAAGACAAATCTGTAGATATTTAAAATTAAAGACCAACAAAGATGTAACAAAAAAAGTTTGAAATCTAGAAGTTGGTACACACTCTTAAAATGGCGCCAAGTCGCCAAAGCTAATACGGGTAATAACTGCATATAGCTTTGGGGACTTAGCTCCAATGATATGCAGCGGTCAACGTCTTGCTTTGGCGAATTGGCAGCGTTTTAAGAGTGTGTACCAACTTCTAGATTTCAACCCAAAACAAATCCTTTCCCCCTCTGCATGTATTAATTAAAAGGCGTGGTTGAAATCTAGAAGTTGGTACACATATACCCAAAACTGGCAAATCAGCAAAACAAAGACGTTGACCGCTGCACTTCATTGGCGCCAAGTTACTAAGCAAATGCAGGTAATACGCATTTGCTTTGATGACAACGCCATTTTAAGAGTGTGTACCAACTTCTAGATTTCAACCAAAGGCACGTAGAGACAGATAATATACAATGCATGTGGTATTTTGCAAAGTTATCTGTGAACGTTGCTACAAATCAGATTAATAAAATGAGTTTGAAATTAATTGAATATTATTCTTGTTCAATTTAAAATGCACTTATTTTTTCTTACCTTCTTAAAAACCTCTCCAAATCGTCAAAACATGCAAAATAACACAGCTAAATCATGATCTTGAAAAAGCCACACGAAAGCTATCTGGATGTTTAGTTTTCAATATCTTTACAGCGTGCAAATACGAAATTTTGTTGCCAGTGTGAATTATTTTAATAATTCTCTATTTACTTATTTAGTTAATTTCAATATCCGTTAATACGTTATTCAAAAATATTTTTTATATTTTAAAAATTGGGATTTTGGGTTTGCGTAATTCAAGATTAGAAGAATTCAAGAAGTGCAAAATGTCGTATAAATGTTTCGATTTGTGAAGCCTAAGGATATAAATATATTTTATGATGAAGTTAAAAATCATGTTGCAGAATTATTTTTATGGCATTCATATGCAATCTTTCCCATGAAAGTCCGTGATATAAGTACCAAATATTTAGTCATATCGCATGCACGATAGAAGGAAAATAAATTATTCAGCTGCCATTTTGAAGCTTTGAAACTACGCTAGAATAAACGGCTTTTATACCGTAACAGTAACAGAGTATCTCTTACGGAGTTCCGCTCGAGATGAAGTTTCAGACACTTCCCCATACAATTTTGAATAAACCTTTTAATTAAATTAGCTTTTCTCTTAATTTAATTTAAGAAAAGGGGTAGCGATTTTCTCTCGTTACTAAGATTTGCAGAATCAAAGGAGTTAGAATCAAATGTAATTGCTTTTAGAAGTATAAGACAGCAAGAAAGTTATTATTTTTTTAAAACCATTTACTGTTTTTGGCTATGTTTTAATTTATGAACATTAAAATTTCATCTTCATGGAAACTGATGCAAAATTCTCGGTAAAGCGCGAATTGCTCGTCATAACTCTTGATAGTTTGTCTACATAGAGTATCTTCATAGTTTGAGTAGAATAGAGTAACTTTAGAAGTTAAGGGTCTAAACTCGGATCGACTGTGATAATATTAAGGAACATTTAGACGGTCAAAAAATTCTCAAAGATTTGACTCAACATAGTTCGAAAATCTGATTCAACATGTGTTTATTTTCTTGAGCTTGGGACTACTGGGTCGTAGGGTGGCAGTTGCAATAATTTGTCGCGAATCTAGGATATTATTTGGAAAAATCTGACCAAAATAGTTTTCTTATAGTCCCCAACAGGATTAATTTTGAAATCATTGTGTACGTTTTAAGATTTTACTTGAGACCCCTAACTTTAGAAGTCAGGTGTCTAAACTCAAATCGACTGTGCTAATATCAAGGAGCATTTTTGACAGTCAAAAAATTCTCAAAGATGTGATTCAACATAGTCCTGCCTGGGTTTATTTTCTTGAACTTGGGACTGCTGGGTCGTAGGATGGTAGTTGCAATAATGTGTCGCGAATCTAGGATAATATTTGGAAAAACTTGACAAAAATGGTTTTCTTATAGTCCCCAACAGGATTAATTTTGAAATTATTGTGTGCGTTTTAAGATTTTACTTCAGACCCCTGACTTTGGAAGTCAGGTGTCTAAACTCAAATCGATTATGTTAATATCAGGAGCATTTTTGACAGTCAAAAAATTCTCAAAGATGTGATTCAACATAGTCCTGCCTGGGTTTATTTTCTTGAACTTGGGACTGCTGGGTCGTAGGATGGTAGTTGCAATAATGTGTCGCGAATCTAGGATATTATTTGGAAAAACTTGACCAAAATGGCTTTCTTGTATTCCACAGCAGGATTAATTTTGAAAACATTGTGTGCGATTTAAGATTTCTAATATTGTACGAGTTAAATATCTATCAAAATTTGAAGCTTGAAAATATTTCTCTGAGGAAGCCATTTCGACTAAGAGAACGTATAAAAGATTTAATAAAATTTTTTAAAATCAATTATTCTGACGAACCAAAGGCGACTAGTAAAATTATAAATCACGAAAACCAGCACTAGGGTCTACAATTTGGCGACCATATTTTGAAATAAACTATTAAACACATATTTTGGAATAATTAATACTGTTTATTTATTTTTTGACACAAAGCCGGCATAATTTACTAACATGAGATACAGACAAGGTTTTAATTGTCGATATTCATCAGAAGATGCACGATATTTTGATCATTACAATACCTTCTCTATGTTAGACTATGTATAAACAACATAGTTAGTAACGACCCAGATAGCAATTTTAGTTTGCAGCAAACTTGCACTCCAAATCTGCAAGCTTGCAGCAAGGTTGAAACAAGCTTGCAGAAGCGACGAAGTCACCACGCGACGAACTTGCAGCAAGCTTGCCACGTCAAACTCATTGCAAACATAGCAAAAACAGAGTACGAAAAAAACCTCGGATTAGAACTCGCGACCTACCGCTTCCAAAGCGGACGCTTTAACCACTCCGCCAGATAAACTCTGAGAAGAGAGGATAGATTTCGCTAATACATCGTGCATACGAATTATTTTAAACTCTTTTTTTTTCTTGATTTCGTTAATTTTTTAAATTTTGTGTTGAGAACATAATTTGAACTTAAAGAGAGAGAGAGAGAGAGCGATTTTTACTAATAACTACGTTTTGCTAGTAGAATAAATTATGAAATTAGATTTCAAAAGTAATTATTTTTAAAATGGGACAAAATGTAAGTTATTATTTTTCAACAAACATTGACTGTTTTTCAGGTTTAATTTTGTTTATAAACGGTAAAATTTCAACATTAAGAAAAATGCGATGTAGCTTTCTTTAAAGTGCGAGTTCTATATTTAAATATTTTTTATAAAAAAGTTAGTTTTTTCACAAATTATCATTGATTTATTGAATTAATAAAAATAAGGACGGTCTAGGAGACGCTATTAAAAATCGGATGTTTTTTTAAAACAGAGACAAAGATAATTATCTCTTTGTGCTATCATCTTTACATCAAGCTTTTTTTTGCAAACTTACAGCAAGCTTGCATTTCAAGGAGGGGTGGCGCTAGTTGTCACGGCGTTGCAAGCGAGGGTGGCGATTCTGCATTGTTAGTTTGCCACAAGTTCGCTTCAAGCTTGACGCGTCAAATTTGCCATGACAAGGTAATATCAAGTCAAAATCAAACTTGCTGCAAACGTACGTGCTATCTGGGGAATTTTCTAAATCGCTTTGACTGAAATTCAGTCATTGCCATAAGATTTCATTTTCTTTCACGATCAAAATTTGATTACATTTTGGGTAACCAACGTTTACTTCATGTGACTTCGATGTAAAGTTTTCCCTTTGTACTGTTCTTAAATTTTGATCACTGAAAGTACAGGGTGATTCAAAAAGGAGCAAATTTAATATAATAATATCTAATGAGCGACAATCCAACACATACTATACATCTTTGGATAGAGGAAAGTTCAAAGTTTTATTTCATGCATTCGAATAATCCCGGTAAAATCGGACATGCTCCAACACTGGTTGTTTCCATAAATTTAACAAGATCGGGAGGATTTTATCTTCATTAGGGACGGTACTCCATCTCACTTCCACCACAAGGTACATCCACAGCCTGAATGACAAAATTTTTACTCCTTGAGATTTTTTATCTATGGGGGTACATAAAAGACAGAGTTTATGTACCACCTGTGCCTTTTACTCTTCAATATTTGCGAGATCGAATTGCTACAGCCGTGAATTCAATAACCAGTGACCAGTTATTTTGTGTGTGTGGCAAGAAATGGACTACCGATTTGATATCTGTCACGTAACAAATGGGGCTCATGTTGAATGCATAAAAAAACCCTTTGAACTTCCCTCTATCCAGTAATGTGTCGTATGTGTCTCTATTTATTGTCGTTCATTATATATAAATATTTTAAACCTAATCCTTCTTTTTGAATCACCCTGTACATGAACTTATCTTTGGTGAGGAGAGGCAAATTCCGTTCTTAAATAGGTAGCACTCTTATATAGCCTTACACATAAAACAACAGAAAAGTAAAATGAACTTTAATGTTTACATTGTTAAATCTGTTCTAGTTCCTCATCTTAACTGCTGCTCACTGCAGAGAAAACAGTATAAATGCGCTGAAACGATGCTTGCACAATATAATTTTTTTTGCTTAAACTGTAATGCAGTAGAACCCCGGTAATCCGGACACGCGCTAATCCGGAACCCTCGGTAATCCGGACGGTCCATGGAGAATGATGCAAACCCGCAGCACAGGGCAGTCAACTGCTGGCGTCACCGAAATAGACGTCTCTCTGTAGCGCCGATTTATTGTTGTTTAATAATTGCCCTGGCCATTCTTCCGCAGAAGAACTGTGCACTGATGACGGTGAAATTTCCGCAATGTCTCTACCCCCTAACACGACTGCGCTAATCCAACCCATATGTCAGAATGTTATTCAAAACGTCAAGCTGGAATATCGCAAGTTGCTTCTTGCGAATATTCTCAATGATACTGTATACAATGAAAACTTGGAAAAAAAAAACCAGACAAATGTAAATTTAAAAGATGTCGTGTTCAGTCTAGCTAACTGTTGGGCATATGTGTCTAAATTGCTGATTAACAATTCGTTGAAAAATTTGCTTCCCAATTTTATTGATTCTGAAGTTGAAGAAATTCAGCTTGCATCACTCATTAACCAATTACAAAACACGAACCCGATGTCTAATACTGAAACTCTCCAGTGGACTGCTGAGGCTGACGACAGTTTGGCTCGAAATGAAATTTTAACAGACGACAAAATTATCAGGAAGGTAACAGCAGAAGATGATAATGATGACGGCGTCTCTCCTGTAAATCCCGTCAAAATTTCTCATTCTGAAGCTGCGGCGGTACTCAACACTTCATTACAGTGGGCTGAAGAGCAAAATTTTGAAGCACACGAAGTTATGCTCCCCAGACGTTTAAGAGACCGCGCATTTGAATTGAAAATTGGAACGACAGCGCAAAAAATAATCACTGAATTTTTTGGACACTGATTATGTTCATTCAATTTATCCAAAACAATGTTAGTTCATACAAATATACCATAGTACCTACACATACAATTTTTGAAAAAAGTGTTTTACGATCTTTTTTAAAAACCTCGCTAATCCGGACGTCCATGTGCCTGAATTCGTCCTGATTACCGGGGTCCTACTGTACAATTAATTTTTGCTTCTTCAATCTAACTTTATCCAATGAATAATCAGCGTGGATACACGACGCTTCCTTTTTTCTCTAGAGCAGAGGTTCTAAATCAAGGTTGGTAATGGCAGAAACAAGAAAATATAGGAATTAAAAAAGTTACAGAATTTTGTTTCCACAAGTTAATACTTGCTATTTAATAACTATACAACTTAAAAAGTTGGTTATTATTTTCCATCTTATAAGTTAATGCGAAATTACTAAAATACTGATTTCATCTGCTTTGGCGTTGAACTACTGCTACTGTAAAAATGTAATGAAGTGTAAAATCAAAAGTAAGTCCTGCAAATGTTATTAATTCGAGTCATTTGACTCGCAAGCTAACATAAGTCCTTAACAGTATTGATAAAAACTGCTTTGCATAGATGGATGGTTGTTGTTGATGGGATATGACAGTAGGGAGTACACGCAAATGTAAGAATTAATCAAGGGGTATAGTAGCAACTAATGCTACTGTAAAAATGTAATGAAGTGTAAAATCAAAAGTAAGTCCT
>BGPR01012719.1:20106-31389 GCA_013235015.1 Araneus ventricosus | reverse complement strand
AAAACACAAATGACTGCACTGAGAAACACACTATATTTTTCTTGACTAAATACTTGTTGAAATATGCATGTATACATGTGGGAAAGCTTTTCTGAATTACACTCCATTGCAAAGAGGGCATATTTGAAATTTTGGTGGAAAAAGCAATTTTTAAAAATTTATTTTGAAGATTTGGAAAAGGCTATCTTATCAGTTTTATACTTAAAATTTTAGTGGAATGAAGTTATGTTGAAATAAACTTTTGAATATATACTCAAAGATTACTCATTGATTCAAATAATTTAAATTTACTTTTATTAATTACTTACTTATAATTTCCTAATACTAGCAGAAACGGATAACTACGGCAAGCGTGTGAAGCGAGATGTTTTCACATAGTGATCCCGAAAGAATCACGTGATTCTTTGGTGTCGATGAGCAGAGCGAGCAGAGGGTGTTATATATATATAAAGATTTTTTAACAACTGTGCTAGGACACCCAGTGTCTTCATTGTAGCGAGCGAAGCGAGCAGGGTTTGCGTAGCAAGCCCCGGAGGATTGCAGCGCAATCCTCCTGGGGGTTGGCGAGCTTTAGCGAGCAGGGGGCAGAGCCCCCTAGTTAGTTGTATTATACTCTTTCAAATATAAACATATACAAGATGTCCTCAGATTCCTGGAACAAAATAGGAGGGATGAAAGCATGACGCGAGAAAAACAAAATTTGCCGTAAAACCTAGGACCGTAATTCATTCATAAGGCTAGAAATGCATATAAAGCTGATGAGCTGCTGAAACAGACTTAATGATTATTTCTCTGAATGTCCAAAGTAAACAGGTACTTTGCTGATCTCTGGTCGGGGCTTGCGTTTAACTTGAGCGCCTAATTCGTAAAGTGTGCCGTGTGCCCGGCGAATATTTCTAAATTTTATTTACATCTGGTTGGAATATGTGGTATAATGTTCATAGTTGGTCTTTATTCGTTACTGATTGCGAAAAATTCATTTGAATCTTCCTCGTTGAAATTTCAAAAAACTGATATAGGTGGTGTTGCTTGTTAAGCGACGGAATAAAAAATTTCATTTAGTTGAAATCCACGAGACGGTACCCTTCATGTCGCTAAAGGATACCAACTTGCCAATGCCAAGAAAAGTGATAGGTGCTGAACAATACAATGAAGCGGTAATAGTTGTAGGTAAGCTGCTTAAAGTTAAAACAATTTCAAGTTTTACTAGAGAATCCAAAGACTTTTTTATTATTTTCTAAATTTCATACTTTGTGTTCGTTATACTTAGCATATCATGTACCTTGGAAGCCATCTTGCTTTTTGGCTTTGGTAAATTGCCATACGTTGGCGATTCGAAGGGGTACCGACTTGTGAATTTCAACCAAATGGAATTTTTGTTACACGTTCTTTTTGTACTTTCGGTGACGATTTATAGGAAACAGTGATTAATTTTGAGATATAATTTCTTTTCACAAAAGCAATTCATTCTGCAGGGGACTCTGACCACTGCAATAAAACAGTCGACATCTACCAAGCGGTGTCCAGTCCTCCTGTCACGGAATTCAACAGAGGCAAACCACTGCACTGCAGTTACAAGATCCGAGTGCGACCCGTTCGGGACGACTGGGTGGTGTTCGTCCGATTTACGAGGCTCAGGGTAGGGCAGCCCAACAGCAACAGATCTCAGTGTATCGGTGGATACGTTCAAATAGTCGACGGATACAAAGACAGCAATTTCAGGTAATATTTCTTTTGAAATCTCGTAAATAGATCCTTAAGTTTGTTGGCTTTAGTGGCGCGAAAGCCATAATTGGCTATACTGCGAAAAGATCCTTAAGAAAACGACAGATGTCCCACAGGCATTAACCAACTAACTATGATATGAATATCCAATGTTGAAATTACAGTGGACTTTATAACCCGTAGCTTTAGACGACCCATAGATAGAGCCTTAAGAATACAACCAAATGCTTCATTGATAGTAATCATCTATGATATAGTAGATACATAAAATAGCAATTAGAATAGACTTTCGTAAAACTCGCTCCCATATATTGCGATTTTCTGTTACGCGGAATGTATCTGTGTTGTATGGGAGTCCACTGTCTAAAACAGTTCGTCGTTTAACGAGCAACACCACCTATCTCAATTTTATAAATTTCAAAGAGGAAGACTCAAATATATTTTTCGCAACCAATAACGAATGTTTATGAATTTTTTTAAGACCTACTATAAACATGAGACCACAAGTTCCAACCCGACGTCGAAAAAATCTAGAAGTATTCAATATTGGTTGCAAAACATTCATTTGAATCTTCCTCTTTGAAATTTCAAAAAATTGAGATAGGTGTTGTTGCTCGTTAAACGACAAAATAATACTTTGGCTGTTCGCTAATTGTTTCCATTGGCACACTCTCAAGTCATCTGGATCCAGCATTTGATTTATTCCATCTGTAAGAATGATCTGTGTTCATTCATATACAATTCTAACATATACATTCTTAGATTAGACTTCTGGTTCCTTGTTCTGGTCATGTACAGACTAATCGCTTGCTAAAAATAAAGACAAACCACTTCTTAAAATCTGATTGATATTCTATGCACCAGTGTCCTGCCTTTTCACTATGATTTCCGATAATATTTAATGGAGTTCTGTTTTAGCACTTTCAGCAGGTAGGGTAAAATTATGTTTTGTCTAGATCAGAGTAAGGCTATTCAACCAGTAAGATAACGTTAAAACATTTAAAAACGTATTTCTTTAGGTAGACAATACTTTTTGCGGTCCGATGTCGGCTTAAGTTTCTTTTGAACTGAACCTTCCGTTTCATAGTAGAATTCCGCATTGAAAACGCTTCTTTGTGTACTTTTACTCCGAAAAGAAACCAGTTAAAAAAAATTTGAAATAATTCGTAAGGAATTACAAAATATTTTTTAGCTTATTCTTAAATCTTCATCTGCAAAGCGGAAAGCACTTTAATTTTCTTCAAAAGTTGTTGAAAGATATTCAAATATCATCTAACAAATACTGTATTCATATATGAATTAAGAATAGCTATTAATGGAAATTTGTTTTCTAAATTTTTTCTAAGTTTTAAGTAATATTTCATTTTTATGTATGCATCCAGATTTAAAAATTACTTCGAGAATTTAAATAATTAATTAAATAACAATAGCTCACATTTTCATATGTGCGTATGTCACATAGTTAACTTCGATCTTTTATGCATTCCATCAAGAATAAAATGTGAATTTTTTACCGTGTTTCCTTGTGACTAAATAAAGAACTTAAATGCTTCGTGAATATTTATTTACTCAGACAATTGCAAGTTAAAGACAGCACTTTGGCTAGAATGCTAACAAAAACTAAAGGAATCCGTATGAATATTTCTTTTGTGCAGCTCCAAAAAAACGCTTTATTTTATGTAGGACTTGGCATCAATAGATGGATCATGTGATTTCACTTTCCAAATATAAACGAAAACGTTTGAGCCTTCTTTTCAATGAGTTAATAGTGAATCTCAACCGTGCAGTTAAATACCATTGAAACAATACAAAAAAGAATTCATCGTGAAAATGAATCAATTGAAAAAAGATTTGAAAGGCGTTCAAGAAAAAGGAGAAATAATTTGTTTGAAGGAGAAAAAAATTGACTTAAAAATAGGAGGCCGTCGCCAAAATGGAATTTGTTTTGGAAGATCATTCGCCAAATTTGGTGATCCTGAAAATTTTTCCCTTTGGCGAGCTTTTCACTGATTGGCGCGATTAAGGCGAGTTTGATGATGAAACAGCACCGCGTACTTAAGTCTTACCGATTTCTTTTTTGAATTCTTTTTATGCCTTGAAACTCTTATTTACCATTTCTTTACACTTTCATAATTTTCTTCATTCGTTTCATTTGAATGTTCAATTTGTTTCCTAAATGCTTACAAAATAAAGAAAAATACGTTCTTCATGGCCAACAGATTTAATCTGTACTGATTTTAGTTAAAACACCAGAAACAAATCTATTGAGCTCAATCATAAATTATAATTTTGCTAGGATGCACAGCGTCCTTATTGTACCCAGCCAAGCGGGAAAGATTGCTACTTAATCCTTCTGAAAGTTGTCGATCTGGGGTCAAAGCCTCCTAGTTATAAATAAATTACACAATCTAGAAGTTTTCAACAACTTCCTTTAAACACTTCTGAATCTTTTTTTTTAAAAATAGAGTTGATTAATTTTTATTGAAGTTTTTTTCACTTCTTTTTCAAAAGTGTGGTGTTCATTTTTCTTCAGCAACAGGGATTCACCTGGATATTACTGCGGCGACATAGATTCTCCCAAGACGTTCATATCTGAAACCCCGCAAGTGAAGATCATATTCCACGCCGACAGTTACGGCACCGACACCTTTCTGCAGTTCGACGCCAATGTGGAAAAGCAAGGGGAAGTTCACGCCAGGTGAGCCTTTTGATATTGACACGAGTAATGATGGAGGAGTGATACTGACTGATCTAAAACATACCAAATCTATTATATACAGGGTGTCCAACTCATATCATGGCCCATTAGCTAATTTCTAAACTTTTAGCAAGGGGAAGTTCACGCCAGGTGAGCCTTTGGTATTGACACGAGTAACGATGGAGGAGTGATACTGACTGATCTACAACATACCAAATCTATTATATACAGGGTGTCCAACTCATATCATGGCCCATTAGCTAATTTCTAAACTTTTAGCAAGGGGAAGTTCACGCCAGGTGAGCCTTTTGATATTGACACGAGTAATGATGGAGGAGTGATACTGACTGATCTACAACATACCAAATCTATTATATACAGGGTGTCCAACCATATCATGGGCCCGAATGTAGCTAATTTTATAAACCGTTAGAGATAGACACATAGTTCCAATTGGAAAAATGTTTTGAATGAAGGGTAGAATTATATTTTATGTTTTTGAGTCAATAAATATATTTCTGAAAAAGTTACGAATTCTAAATTTTGATACTGTCCTCCGGTCCTATTAGTTATATTTAGTAAAATATTCTTCACGCATTAACATTTTAAACAAAAAAGTTCCACTCTTCGGCGACCAAAACTGACCGAATTTTGGAGCTTTGAATTTTATAATTTTAAACCAATCAGCGGTCTCGTCGAGCAAGTGGTGGCTATTGAAATTGTGTAAAGTAGTCTAAGTCAGCGAAATTCAAGCTCTATAACTCGGTCAGTTTCAGTCGCAGAAGAGTGGGACTTATTTTTGTATAAAATATTAGTGCGTGAATAATATTTTACTAAATATAAGTAATAGCACCGGAGGACAGTATCAAAATTTAAAGTTCGTAACTTTTTTAGAAGTATATTTATTCACTCAATAAACATATATTATAATTCTCACCGTCATTTAAAGCATTTTTTCTTGCTTTCTTTTCTTTTACAAAGTTATTAATTTTTCAATTGATTGTAATAATATAATGAGCTCTATAGATTTCGCTGTGCCCGCCAGATTTTTAAGAAACCACAGTTCCTTTTCAAATTTATATTCAAAATTTAATTATATTAACAGGTTCTCGTTATATAGGTTTTATAAAATTTTTAACACGTTCTCTGATGAAGTTGACATTTTTAATATGTCTCTAGGTGCTTTTAAGTCGAAATGTTTGCATCTTTTAAATACATGATATGTTTTGTTTTGCCTTTTTGCAGCATTTTAGATTTTTATGCATTTTGGTTTTCTGTGTTCTTACGTAATCGACCATTTTTTAAATATTTTTTTAATAGGTTTTAATTTTTGTATTTTGTTTTCGGCGCCGTGTTTGGATCTTTTTTTATCTTAAGTGTTGCAATTTATTTTTTATCTCAAGTGTGTATTTACGTTTTTAAACTTTTTAACTCCTGGTGTGTTTTTAGAAGACTCGGTACTTGTATGTTTTGACTTTTTAAACCCTGCCTTTTGGAAATGGTATTTTAATTTTTTTAAAACAACTTTTAGTATCATAGTGTGTTTTAGTGCTTTTGTGATTATGTTTTTTCGTTTTCAATTATATATACGTTTGCAAAAGTTTTATGATTTTGTATATTCTCTGTGCTCAACTTTTTGTTTTCTAGTGCATTTTTTTTATTTACTCGTTGTGGCTTTTGTTTTTTGAGTGTTTGTTGTGTGTTTATAGCAATCTGTAAATGGAGTTTTCTCTGTAGTGTGCTTTTCTTTAAATACAAGTAAATAAATAAATTTTTCCAATTGGAACTGTATGTCTATCTCTAACGGTTTAGAAATTAGCTTTTGAATAAGAGTATACACTATATATAAAAGAGAAAGTCAATCATTGACTCATCACCGTATCTCCCAAACCACTTTGAATAGAAACTTGAAATTTGGCGGGAGGTTGCCTCTTGTTAGTAGATGCTCAATACGAAAGGTTAAGGTTTTCGAAATTTTAATAAGAACATTAATTAAATAAAACTACCTTAAATTTTAACGTTCTTCCACAATAACTTCGGAGCATATTAATGCGCAAAATCCATTTTAACATCTTCTTAAAGTTCAAAAAATTAACTTTTCTATTATATCAATTTCAGTTCCATGCAACATTCTGTTTAATGATAATTAATTTTTGAAAATGTTTTCAAACACAATTTCTAACAATGCTTTTATTGCTGTTAACTGCTGGAATTTCTTCTTTCTTCTCTGTTCTTTTACGAATACTTTCCAATTCTTTTGCATTTGATTTATGCATACATACTGTTCAGCTGGAATAATTTCAGTTTTTTTTGTGCAAATTCTGGAGTTCTCTAAATCCTCTTAGCCCGGTCATTAAAGCTGAATATATATTCTACTTTAATCTAAGTTAACTAAACCTACAAATATGGATGTATAAATTGTCTTGATTAATGGATTATAGATCCCTTGCAGAATATAGTTATAATATTTTATAAAGAAGAAATTTTTTTACATTAAAACTATTAGACGGGAAATATTTTTATCTTGAGAAATAACGCACCAATAATGTATTACAACGCAGACGAAGTCGCGGTCATCAGCTAGTGATAATATATATCGCAACATTGATAGTAGATATACCTGGAACAAATGCATATGATCAAGACTCGAGAAAACAATAGAGATCCGAAACGTGACGTTGAATATTGATAATACAAAATTAAACATTAAAAAATTCTTTAAAGACCTATTAAAGGAAAAAGTAATCCCAAAATGAAAGGCTAATGTTCCAAATAAAGCAAAATTACGCTGTAAAATGTTTGATTTCGTGATAATTTTGCAGCGTAAGAATACTCCAAGCATCAGACATTTTAGAGGATGGCAAGGCTATATTTCTCACCGAAAAGTATGCTTGGGTACAGCTACTACCAAGTCAAGAGAGAAATGCCAAAGAAAGTTAGAGCATTAATGGCATTTCTTCTCTGTCTATACTTTGAAGTTGACGAAACCCTAATCAAATGAGAGTTACTGAAAGAAATTGAAGCAGCATTCAGCTAGCATGTGCTTTAACATCTACTTTGTTTGCATGTGATTCTTGTATTGAGATAAATTTCATCATTTTGCTTATATTGAATTGAATATGGAACACTGTGGCATTACGTTGTTGGTTTTCTTCCATACGCTCATTTTCCATCACATCTCAAATGCTATTTAGTGAAAAGGCTTATAGCAATGTATGGTGTTACAAAAAATGCATGTACACTTTGAATAACTATTACAAGAACAACTCAAAGTTTCACAACTCAAATAACTTAATGCCAATGTAGAATTTTGTCAGTTATCGGTGCTTTGAACGCTTTCATCCTAGCTGCTTAATAACCGTAATGTATATAGGTACAGGCTATGGGGCGGTATTTTATGTGTGGAACTGTTGACCAATTACTACATCTATCACTTTCATCTAAAACTGACCAGTGGTGCAACCTCCGATAAGCATGTCAATTGATATTTCAGGAATTCTTTCACCATACTCTATATTCGTTTGATTGTGCTGGTCTTTGTAAATGAACATTTATGCTAATTACCACAAATAGAAGTCCATCAGTTGAAATCGGTGGAAGAGTTCGAAGTATCTCTCACCGTTCTAACCATCAGATTAGAATTCCATCAAAATTGGTCTTACCGTTTCCGATAGTAATGCAGATGTTATTCAAACTACTGAATTAACGTTCTTCATTCTTAATCACTCTTGAAGTACGTAGACAGAGCATTCTGAGTCACGATACTCTTAAAGAAGAAAAGATTCAAACGATCAATACCATAGATACTAACTACACAGTTAACACTGAATAAATAAACATGTGTTTCACAATCAAGCGAGAATACCAAATAGGTGTATTTACTGGCAATTGATTGACTACTATTTGTAGCAGAAGAGTCGCTTTGATGAAAAAATTTTAAATATAGATAGAAATGCGAAATTATTGTATTGATTATGGAATCTTGCACTTCCAATAAATTGACAAGATTCTGTATTCTTAATCTTGATGTTTGAAACTTAGTCTTATATAAGTTAAGACAAATGAGTATAAATCTTCTAGAACATCCTGTAGATATTTATCTTTATTTTACTCTCTGGCATTTGAACAGTAAATAAGGATCTTCTTTTGGTAAATGAATTTGTTCTTTGCATAATGGAAATGAAGTAAAAATTATTCTTTAAGATGTTCGCTATGTCACAAAAAAGTTTAACAGAAACTGTTCAAAAGAAAACAAATTTGTTGCTTTTTGATAAGTCGGCGATAACGTTTATTTTCAGTATACGATAGGCTGAGATAACATTTATTTCAAAATATTATGGCTTGGATAAGTTGGTTCCGTATCTTTATACCGATTATCAAATATTGAAACAGCGGAGTTGTACTTTGATTGAATGTAAAGTTGATGCTCAAGCGACTGAATGAAATCAGATGTCTAAGAGTAAGCTGTTTTGTTACGAATAATGATAGCATTATATATACTGTTATTTAACATTTATAGGAATGATAATTTTTATAGGCGATCTATCTGTAAATTGCGCTGATGAGACATGGAGTGATACAGTAATCGCTCTGCTTAAGCTCTACAGGTCCTCATCACACGTTTCCCTAGAGCTACCTAACTTGACAGACAGTCACTTATTGTGTAGTAGACGCTTGACAAAGAAAGTTTTTAAAAATCTACTTAGATCTTAAATTGTAAATTAATTGACACATTATAATGTTTTTCTCTATAACTGTGAAGCATATTATTGCAGTTACTTATTGTGTAAGAGTGACGCTGACAAAGAACGTTTTTAAAAAATAATTAGATCTTTAATTGAAAACTAATTGACATTATAAAGTTTTTTCTCTATAACTTGGAGAATATTATTGCAGTTAGTTATTTGAGAGACGTTGAGAAGAAAGTTTTTTTAAAAAAAATTAATTAGATCTTTAAGTTAACATTAATTGACATTATAATGTTTTTCTCTAAAACTGTCAGCAGATTATTGCAGCTACTTATTGTGTAGAGGATCGTTGAGAAAGAAAGTTTTTAAAAAAAAATTAATTAGATCTTTAATTTAAAATTATTGACATTATAATGTTTTTTCTCTAAAACTTCGGGAGAATATTATTGCAGTTACTTATGTGTGTAGAGGATGCTGTGAAAGAAAGTTTTTTTAAAAAATTAATTGATCTTAATTTAAAATTAATTGACATTATAATGTTTTTTCTCATAACTCAGATATTATTGGGTAGTTACTTATTGTGTAGAGGACGTTGAGAAAGAAAGTTTTAATAAAATTAATTAGATCTTTAAAAAAAAATTGATTGACATTATAAGTTTTATCTATAACTCCGAGAATATTATTGCGTACTTATTTTTGTAGAGGACGTGATGAAAGAAAGTTTTTTAAAAATTAATTAGATCTTTAATTTAAAATTAATTGACATTATAATGTTTTTTTCTCTAAAACTCGGAGCAGATTATTGCAGTTACTTATTGTTAGAAGACGTGACAAAAGAAAGTTTTTGTACAATTTAATTAGATTTTATGTGAAAATTATTGACATTATATGTTTTCTCTATAACTGGAATATTATAGCAGTTACTATTGTGTGAGAGGACGCTGACAAAGAAACGTTTTTAAAAATATTTAATTAGATGCTTAATTGAAATTAATTGACATTATAATGTTTTTTCTTACCTGGAACGTAATATGGTAGTTAGTTATTGTGTAGAGGACGCTGACAAAGAAAGAATGGTGTCTGTGGGAGAGGATGAAATTTTCACTTTCCATAACTGCCCTACAAATGAAGATAGAAAATAATGCAAATTATGTCATAACCACCATTATATCAGACCAACTTTTCCGCAGAACGTTCTTCAATAGCTGTACTAATTAGAAATTAGGGGCTGAAAAGAGATTTTTGAACCCCTAACTAAAGTGCTTTCGAACTATGCTTATTGGCATTTTGTTAGTAAGCTCTCAATACATGCATTAATCTTCTCTTCATCATTGTAGTTCCAACCTTATGTAAATTAGAGAAGAAATGACGGAAGGTAATTTTACTTTTCCCTTATCTCGGACAAACGGAACTAAAGGGTGATTTTTTTAAAACTGACACTACTCCAAGAACCTTCTGTAGCTCGATCTATCTGCTGAAATGCCACCAAATTTGGTAGGGTGACTAAAGACGACATGAGGAAAAAGATTCCGTGGTAAAAAAAAATTAGATGCGAAGAAAGTCACACATTGGGGAATGGGTGTTGTAGCCTGTACAAGTAAGAATCAGACAGAATAAACAGGAGAAGGAAATTTCATACAAAAAATCACTTTAAGCGCAGCAAATGAACTGCCCCAAAGGGTGACAAAAGATGAAATTACAGTGACCATATACTTTATTTAATAAAATTACTCCTTCAGCTAGGAGCATGATGACCTTCAGTATGATTCAATGTGACCACTTTTTCTGTGGATCACACATTGCATCCTGTGTAAAACATTCTCCCATGTCCGTTTTTTTCAGATCTAACACCATGCGATCTTCCAGTGGGTTGTTTGAATTCAAAGTGGTGGTGGGGAGGGTCTGACGTTGTCGACCTTAGGGCGACAACATATTACGGGATATACTTTCGGTACCGTCGAGAATTGTGTATACAGAACGCATTGTGTTCTCACGAGCAAGGTTAGATCCATTGAAGATGTCTACAGTGCTAGACGATCTGTAATTTTCTGTCCGTAACCTTTGGGGCAGTTCATATGCTGTATTAAAGCGGTTTTCACTGAAAGTTTTTCTTTGAAATTCATTTGTCTAATTCTCAGTTGTGTCACAATACGTAACTGAACGAAGTACAGA
>BGPR01012719.1:0-20096 GCA_013235015.1 Araneus ventricosus | reverse complement strand
TTCTCTGTCTATACTTTGAAGTTGACGAAACCCTAATCAAATGAGAGTTACTGAAAGAAATTGAAGCAGCATGTCCTTTGCTTGCATGTTATTCTTGTATTGAGGTAAATTTCATCATTTTAGCTTATATTATTGAATAGGAATTGGAACACTGTGGCATTCAGTTGTTGGTTTTCTTCCATACGTCATTTTCCATCACATTCAAAATGCTACTTAAGTGAAAAGGCTATAGCAATATACGGTGTTACAAAAATGCATGTACACTTTGAATAACTATTACATAAAGAACATACTTCAAAGTTTCACAACTCAAATAAATTAATGCCAATGTAGAATTTTGTCAGTTATCGGCAGTGTTTGAACTCTTTCCATCCAACTGCTTAATAATCGTAATGGTAATAGGTACAGGGCTATGGGGCGGTATTTTATGTGTGAACTGTTGACCATTACTGTCTATCACTTCTATTAAAACTGACCAATGGAATTGCAACCTCCGATAAGCATGTCAATTGATATTTCAGGAATTCTCTTTCAAAACCCACTCTGTATTCGTTGATTGTAGCTGGGCTTGGTCAATGAACATTATGCTTCTCCACAAATAGAGATCCATCGAAGTGAAATCCGGTGGAAGAGTTCGAACACCGTTCTAACCATCAGTTGACTAGAATTCCATCAAAATTGGTTCTTAGGTCCCGATAGTAATTCAGATGTTATCCATACTACTGAATTAACGTTCTTCATTCTTAATCATCTCTTGAATGCGTAGCACAGAGCATTCCCGAGTCACGATACTCTTAAAGAAGAAAGATTCAAACGATCACTAAGCTAGCATACTAACTACACAGTTAATAAATAAACATGGTGTTCCACAATCAAGGAAGAATACCAAATAGCAGTAACATGACGATTGATTGACTAACTATTTGTAAGAAGAGTCGTTTCGATGAAAAAAAATTGAAATAGTAGAAATGCGAATTTATTGTATTGATTAATTGGAATCTTGCAACTTCCAATAATTGACAAGATTCTATTTTTCTTAATTTGATGTTTAAAACTTAGTCTTTATATAATAGTTAAGTAAAATGAGTATAAATCTTCTAGAACGTCCTGTAGATATTTATCTTTATTTTTACTCTCTGGCATTTGAGACAGTAAATAACGGATCTTCTTTTGGTAAATGAATTTGCTTTCTTTGCATAATGAAATGAAGTGAAAATTATTCTTTAGAAGATGTTCGCTATGTCACAAAAAGTTTAACAGAAACTGTTCAAAAGAAAACAAATTTGTTGCTTTGATACGTGGCGATAACGTTTATTTCAGTAATACGATAGGCTGAGATAACATTTATTTCAGTAATACGATAGGCTGAGATAACATTTATTTCAGTAATACGATAGGCTGAGATAACATTTATTTCAATAGTAATATTATGGTTGGATAAGTTGGTTCCGTATATTTATACCGATTATCAAAATATTGAAACAGCGTGAGTTGTATTTTGACATTGAATGTAAAGTTGATGCTCGGCGACTGAATGAAATCAAGATGCTAAGAAACAAGCTGTTTTGATACGAATAATGATAGCATTTATAGATATAACATTTATTTAACATTTATAGGAATGATAATTTTTATAGGCTGGATACTATCTGTAAATTGCGTGATGAGACATGGATGATACAGTAATCGCTCAAAACGCTCTACAGGTCTCATCACGCGTTTCCCTAGAGCTACCTAACTTGACACGAAGTCACTTATTGTGTAGTAGACGTTGACAAAGAAAGTTTTTTAAAAAAATCTAATTATAGATCTTAAATTGAAAATTAATTGACATTATAATGTTTTTTCTCTATAACTTCGAAGCATATTATTGCAGTTACTTATTGTGTAGAGGACGCTGACAAAGAAACGTTTTTTAAAAAAATTAATTAGATCTTTAATTGAAAATTAATTGACATTATAAAGTTTTTTCTCTATAACTTCGGAGAATATTATTGCAGTTACTTATTGTGTAGAGGACGTTGAGAAAGAAAGTTTTTTAAAAATTTAATTAGATTTTTAATTGAAAATTAATTGACATTATAATGTTTTTCTCTATAACTTCGGAGAATATTATTGCAGTTACTTATTGTGTAGAGGACGTTGAGAAAGAAAGTTTTTTAAAAATTTAATTAGATTTTTAATTGAAAATTAATTGACATTATAATGTTTTTCTCTATAACTTCGGAGAATATTATTGTAGTTACTTATTGTGTAGAGGACGCTGACAAAGAAAGTTTTTTAAAATATTTAATTAGATCTTTAATTGAAAATTAATTGACATTATAATGTTTTTTCTCTATAATTTCGGAACGTAATATGGTAGTTAGTTATTGTGTAGAGGACGCTGACAAAGAAAGAATGGTGTGTGTGGGAGAGGGATGAAATTTTCATTTCCCTTAACTGCCTTACAAATGAAGATAGAAAAATAATGCAAATTAGGTCATAACCACCTCATTATAACGAACCACTTTCACGCAGAACGTTCTTCAATAGCTGTAATTAATTAGAAATTAGGGGCTGAAAAGAGATTTTGAACCCCTAACTTCGAGTGCTTTCGAACCTATGCTTGTGGCATTTTGTTGGTAAGCTCTCATCACATGCATTGTCTTTCTCTTCATCATTGTAGTTCCAACCTTTATGACATTAGAGGAAGAAATGACGGAAGGGTAATTTTATTTTCCTTATATCTCCGGACAAACGGAATCTACAGGGTGATTTTTTTAAAACTGACACTACTCAGAACCTTCTGTAGCTCGATCTATCTGCTGAAATGCCACCAAATTTGGTAGAGTGACTAATGACGACATGGGCAAAAAGATTCCGTGGTAAAAAAAAATTAGTGCCGAAAGTCACCGACAGGGGGAATGTGGCGCTGTTGTAGCCTGTACAACTGAGAATCAGACAAATGAATAACAGAGAAGAAATTTCAGTACAAAATCGCTTTAACACAGCAAATGAACTGCCCCGAAGGGTTTCAAAGATGAAATTACAGTGCACCATAGCACTTTATTTAATAAAATTACTCCTTCAGCTAGGGCATATGATGACCCTTCAGTATGATTCAATGTGACCACTTTTCTTGTGGATCACACATTGCATCCTGTGCAAAACATTCTCCATGTCCGTTTTTCTCAGATCTAACACCATGCGATTTTTTCCAATGGGGTTGTTTGAATTCCAAAGTGTGTGTGTGTGGGGGGGGTCCTGACGTTGTCGATCTTAAAGGACAACATATTACGGGCATATTACTTTCGGCCGTCGAGATTATTGTGTACAGAACGCAATGCGTTCTCCACGAGCAGAGTGGACACATTGAAAGAGGTCTGGTGCTATGCTGTACTGCAATTTCATCTCTGTGACCCATTGGGGCAGTTCATATGCTGTATTAAAGCAGATTTGCACTGAATTTTTTCTTTGAAATTCATTTGTCTAATTCTCAGTTGTGTCAAGTACAACAGCGCCACATTTCTACCTATCGACGACTTTCAGAACTAATTTTTACTTTCTCGTATACGAAGTATACAAAGAGAAAGTATTGTAATAGTCAAAAAATTCGAACTCGAGATTTTGACGAGTCTCCACGTTTTAGACTTCCCTGAGTCCGAAAAACAGAATTTTGGAATTATGTCTGTGTGTCTGTCTGTGAACACGATAACTCGAAAACTATTAGAGCTACGAGGATGAAATTTGTTATGTGGTCTTTAAACATAATTTGTAGGTATCTACCAAATTTTGGACAAAATCTGTCAACGGGAAGTCTGTCTGTCTGTATGTTCCAGGTCATGCGAACGCTATAACTCAAAAACTTGAAAAACCAGATGGATAAAATTTTATACACAATTTTATCGTCATTAATGTAGGTCCGTATAAAATTTTGGGCCAAATCCTTCAAAGGGTTGACTGTCTGTCGGTCCGTATAATTTACTTTTGAAGAGAATCCGTTATCTCCACGCGCATGCGTACTGGAAGAACGGAGAGGAATTTCATTACGGAGTGGCGAATTACGTCAGTTTGTCCCTGAGCCGGTAAGAGAGGAAAATCGTTACGCATCTCTTTCAATTTCATTCTTTGCCTAGATATTTTTCAATCACTATAATAAAAAACCCTCTGATAGTCATTGGATTCTGGGTAACAGTAGGTTCGAATTTTTTTAGCCACGCGGGGGAAGGGGAAACGGCACCTTTTTGGGGAAGTATACAAGAAAGTTTAGGGGAGAACACTCCCGCTGGTTTTGTCATGGAATCTTTTCCCCCATGTCGTCTTTAGTCCCCCTACCAAATTTGGTAGCATTTCAGCTGATGGATCGAGGTCAGTTTTAAAAAATCACCCTGTACATACACAAGCCGGTTAGACGGAATTTTTCAAATTGATTTTCCTTTGTAGAATAGAAAAAATTACCTTTGGTAGAACATGACCAAATCTGGTCTAAACTTCAACCTAACCTAATTTCTGAATTTCCAGGTACGGCCAGTTCCCTCACTTGTACCCGCACAGACGAGGAGCCCCCGTGCCTGGTTCTTACTGTGACCGCACCTTCACCGAATGTGCCCCCAGCAGGTGTTTTGTCCAGTCTCCGGGGTTTCCGGGCATCTACCCGCGGAACCTCCACTGCCGGTACCACGTCAGCGTCCGGCAGTACCTGGTGGGACTGGACTTGACCGCATTCGACGTGGATGGCCTGAGGTGCGACAACCTGTTGATGTGCTTCCCCAGGCCGATATCGAAGAAGACGGAGGACTGTCCCTACGACATCGTGAAGGTCTACGACGGTTCATCAGAAGACAGTCCACTCATCGTCAGCCTGTGTGGACGAGGACGGCTGAAGTCTAACATCATCGGTAAGGGACTGAATGAAAGTACAGTAGAATCTCCTTACAACGAAATCTCCCTACAGCGAATTTCTCCCAATAGCGAAATTTTTAATCGGAATGTTAAATAACATTCAAAATATTCTCCATATAACGATGTGGTTGTCTCCCTATAACGAATTTTTTCAGACCTTTATCTTTTCGATTTTTGTCATTTTTGAAGAAAGTTGCTAATTTCTGTGCAAACAAATCGCTCGCATGTGCCTGTTTCTGGAACCACTCGCATTGTTCATTCCAGCGATAACACATAACAATAGAATACTATGTGAAGGGTAATGCAGTTGTGGGGACCTAGGTTTCTACAGAGGGAGCAACATTTCTACGGGTCAAGATTCCAAGAATCGGGATGGAAACAGCAAATGGATGTGACAATACGCATTTTATGTTTATCCGTACTAGTACATATTATTTTCTAAATTTGTGAATTGTCTTCACTTTTGCGCATTTAGTTTATACAATAAAAATTAGTATAATTTAACAACATTACTTCATTTTTAATTGAAAGTCATAATTAGATATTTTTGAACTTATAGCACATACTAAAAGGTTTGTAACATTTACTTAAATAACTGCAAAAATCTCTAATCTCCGTATAACGAAATTTTCTCTTTAACGAATTTTTCAACTGGAGCCAAGCGATTTCGTTATAGGGAGATTCCACTGTATTTAAAAATTCTTAAATTTACTCTAAATCGGAGTTAAGGTTTTTATTTTCATAATTCTTTACTTAAACCATATTATTACTCGAATCATTTTGTCATGGTTCTAAATGCAACGTTGTGAAATTATCAAAAGGTCAACCAATAACTAATCAACTAATTAAATTCACATTGCTGCCACTGAGTGGCGAATCTAGAGATTCCGTCTTGGGGAGCTGAGGTCCTTAACTTTGTATCGTCGTGATGAATGTCAAAATTCAAGGATAAAGTAAACCAAAACTATTTAATTTTACAGACTTTACTCACCTGATTTTAAGAATCATGCAGAACACTACAATACTTTCGATAATTTAATAAAAATTACAATGAAATAACTAGCCAAAAAATGTCTTCGACCGCGTCAAAGCTACAAGTACAAGTGGAATGACTACAAAAATAGGAAAATTTTCGAGCCTGTCAAGCCAGAAAGCAATGTCGAAACGTTTTTATTATATTTTAAAGAGAGAAATTAAGAAAAAACAGTTGTAATGATGTTAAATTAAATCAGGAATTCTAGCTTGGCTCGGGGGGGGGCGGAGCTGTAGCCTGAAAGCCCCCCTTGGATTCGCCACTGGTTAAAAATCAGTGAGGAATATAAGAAACGACAAGAAAACATTTTGAAGTTTTTTTCCATAGCATTTTTCGGAAATTTAAGCGCCATAGCAGTTGTTCTGGAGCAGCCTATGTATGTGCAGGGTGCCATAAAATAACTTACCCTGTTTGGAGGCATATGCAACCAAAACTTATGAGCAGAATGAAACCAAACTTCATATACAGATTGTGAAAGACATAAGGAGATGATTTCCGCAAAAAAGTACCAAAAGTCGCCGATAGGGAAGATTTTGGCGCCACTGTAGTGTACACACTATGAAATTTGTACAATCGAGATAGATTACGCAAATTTCCTATTGCTTATGTGACAGCAGCGAGAGAATATATGACGGGCTGTTACCAACATCCAAGGGACAGTTTACGCAGAGCAGTAGAGAACGTCATACTTCGGATGTAATATCTTGTACGCAGGGAAGGGCAGCACATTGAAAATATTGCACGTGGTCCCAGGGGCCCTAATGGTGATTAATAAAAGATTATTTTTCGTGAGTTTCATATTGCTGCCATTCATTTCTGCATGCGCATTTTTTTATTTTTGGAACATTAAAACAGATAAAGGGTCTTTAATCACTCGCTTTTCGAATCGCTTTACCAGGGAGACCGAACTACCCAGAGGGTTAATGAAAGTTGACGTAGTCCATTTTCCGTGCATTCATTGTAATTATCGACTTGTTTCCGTTTCCAACAGCTCCAAAATCACGCATGCACTATGAAATTCGCATAATCTACCTCGATTGTGCAAATTTCACAGTGCGCACGTGACAGTAGCTCCAAAATATGCCCTATCGGCGACCTTTGGTACTAATTTTTTTTGGAGGAAATAGTATCCCCTTGTTTCCTACAGTTTGTATATGAAATTTGGTTTCCTTCCGTTCATTCTTCAGATGGCTCCAAACAGGAAAGTTATTTTATGGCCATCCTGATATTAATTATTAATATGTTTTGAAAATGAAATAGATTTTGCTGGTAAAATTGGTAAACTGAAATGGAAAGCGTTATTTTGAAATCTTATAGAAGTTCTCGAAATGAGCTTTTGCATACGCGAATGTTTATTATTTTTTTCAATTCATTATCTCCTCAAATATTGTTCTGTTAGATTTGATTTCATTTTGCTACACTATTGTTCAAATAAATGATTAAAGTTAGGGGTGTCACTTATTATCGTATCAAAAGATAAGCTGGTGTATGTTCAGCATGATATTGAGATATGAATTATGTATTTTGTTGCAACTAAAGATATAACACAATAAAAAATTGGAATTAAAACACAAAGCAAATCAAACGCAAAATTACTAATTGAAGATCTCGATCTTAAGTGAGATTTCGTTTGAAACAAAATGATTAATTTAAGGAAACTTATCTATATTTTAGCCAATTAAGCTATCAAAATTTTATAGCCATTTTTTTTATAAATTTTCAAATTCAAATTGTTAGTGTTAAAATAACATTTTTGAGCGAAAGTTAATGGGCCTTGAGTTTCAGAAAGGCAAGATTTCTTCAAAAAAACCCTACAATTTTTAAAATGATATTTTTACAACAAATATTTCGTGAAAGTTCTGCATATAAAGAGATGTTATTAAATTATTTTTATTTTAATTCTGACGTATTAAAATATATTTTGGTACAAAGACTTAATCAGTTGTTTCCATAAACGAATGAATAGTACCTTCACGCTAATGAACAAAAGGCCATTCCAAACATAAATAACAAAGATGTATTAGTGTAGTCAGTCCATGCGACATCACAACCACAAGTCAAATTTAAGGGGACACACGACTCTTACACCTCTAAAAAATGGTGCAAAACTGTCGAATTCGATACATTATATCTCTGAAACAATGCAATTCACAAACTCACTTTTTTTCTAGAAAAATATCTGTTCTTTGTCTTATAGCACACACATTTTCAAACCTTCATATTGATATGTATTTATTTGAGAGAGTAATAAATATGGGTATAATTTTTGGAGAAAAAATGAATTAGTCACCTTGCGCGCATGATTATGTATAAAATATTTATCTAAGCACAATATTTTGGGTGTCTAAGTAATCCAAACAGTCTGTTTAAGAAATTAAGCTTCAATTTATTAACATTTAAATTTAATTTCTATTTTATATACCAATTTAAAATAAAAATGTTAAAAACAGTTAAAATTTCAAATTTTCTAATCCCCGAAAACACTTCTTTAGAGTAATACAGTGCCCTCTCACTTATAAGCGCTCTCTTTTATGCGCGTTTTTTCCGCGGTCGCGGCCAGGATTATAGGGAAAGAATGATAACTCTTATTCATTTATGCGCCGCACTAAAAAAGCGCCTCTCACTTATGCGCGTCGCAAAAATTTTCTTAGTTCAAAAAGTTTTTTTTTCCCAGCAGAACAAAATCCCTTTTTGTTCTGCTTCTAGGAATGCATTCCTTCGTCCTTACCCTATTGTTCAAATTCCAGGAACACATTCCTCTAACTTATACATAGGGGTGTATGAGGGGGTTCTTGTGATTGACGTCAGTAAAAGTCGCATGTATATAGCAGCCAATTAGAGAGGTTAGTACGGTACGTAGCATGTAGCATTGATCGCTAACGAAAGAACCATCTTGGGAGTTTTGTTTAGATGGTCACGTTTTAAAATGGCGAAAAAAAACGAAATTGTCGCATTCGTTTAAAATGGATGTTATTAAAAAATTCGAAGAAAATACTTGCAGCTCGAAAAAAGCTTTAGCTGAGCATTTTAATGTCCCAGAATCGACATTGAGAGAGATTTTAAAAAATCTGGATCATTTCCATTTTCTTTGTGTTCTTAAAAATAATTAACGGAATTTATGCACGTATTTGCATTTTGAAACTAATCTTATTTACATTTTTCAGTAGTATATACATAGTATTAATTAACAATAGATGTACACTGTATTGATGTTTCACTTTTAAGCTCCCTTTTGTGGTTTTTCACTTATGTACGTTTTTTCCGTTGTCCCCTGCGCCCGCGCATAAGTGAGAGATCATTGTAAGTACAAAAATGTGGTTCAAGTTATAGAACATAGCAAAATACATATTCGGTAAAAATTTTGTGTTAAAATATTAAATAGTTCTTGAGATATCGTGCGCGCAATGTCACAAAAACACATCTTGAGATACAGTGCTTTAAAGATATGGCTATATTCAATGTTTACGTTGAAGAGGTGATTTACTTTCCTTCATAAATTTCATAATTATGAGAATTTTTTAACGCGGATTATTTTAAATTGCTCAGAAAAGACAGGGGAATAATATATACATTTTTTTCATAAAATCGAAGATTTTCGAGGTTCAAATTAAGAGGACAGTCGTATATCCCCTTAACTAATATCATCTAATCGCTCAGTTACTTTACGCTTCTCCACCTTCAAAATGTCCAATGGATTCCAAAATTAAATTGGCACTTTTCGTTTGACGAGTTCTTACCATGAATTGAGAACTAAAAATGGTAAATATTGTAAATGCCAAAAGCGAAAATGTTGAAAAAAATCGCAAAAACTCTTCATCCTAGCGACCTCTTTACACGCTCGTTTGAACTACTTAGAGGACTACCAGGCGCCTTTCACGTTTACCACATTATAAAGCATTACTCAATTGAGAATTTAACATAAAGAATGGTGTTGCAATTTTTTTTTTTGGCAATTACATTATTTACCACTTTCAGTCTTCAATTGACTCCATTGGATATCTTTAACAAACGTAGGACCCTGTGCAATACTTGCGTTCTTCATCTACAATAGATACCATCACATGTAAATTTAAAATAAAACGATATTGCTGATGGTCTTGCTAAAGAAGGTACTACCATGCCTCATGCCTATGTAGAACCCTTGACCTACCTTGAGTTATACTCAAGAAGAAAGGCCCTTGTTAACATTTCTTGGAGGCATCCACCAGCTCATTCATGGTATCGTAGTGAAGGCCAGGGTGCTGCTATACGTTTTAAGGGGGATAGGAAAGACCAAACAACACTGGCTCGCTTATCATCCGGTCACTTAAAAAACCTCAGATTCTCTCGTGGTGATAAGAAGTTTAATATCTGCACAAGGTGCAACATGATTGAGGCCACTCCGCAACATCTACTTGACTGTGTTGCCTTGATGTATGATGGCCTGCTTAAACGACCGGATTTCGTGTTGGAGGTGATGAAGGCGAACGACCTCATGGATATGATCTGATTCAGATCAGAAGGATTAGAAAAGAAGAAGAACTTTTTACCAAAATTCAGCTTGCTATTTTAGGAAAATGTTTTTTATTTTCTGAAAAACCCTTTGCTATTACATTTATGACGAGAGTATCTTTTATTTTGTTTTGAGCTTCTGGACCCAGACATTTAGTTGTTCATTCTTCAAGCTGACCTTTTAAACACGGTTTCCATTTCGTACAGCATGCATCAGTCGACCGATTGGAACCTCTGCAGCTCGACAACGGTTGTTTCGTCGAAATATCACGGAAAATAAAGGCACGTTCTCAAACATTACGATCCTGGTATCCTCCAGCACTACTGTGCTTACCGATTTTACACAACTCCAGAAGACGTATAGATTAGATTCTTGCTTTCTTCAGAATTGGTGGTTCATGTGTGAAGAATCCATTATGCAGACTGTCACGCGCTTGAACCTAGCCCTAGAGATAATACAAACTTTGCCGACATGAACAAAGCTCAGGCAGTTTACAGAATCAAGGTAATTATTCTGTATGTCGATTTGTGGTTCAGAGGTTCAATGGATGGATCATCCATCAGCTACGAGTTTCAAGTGAAATCAGTTGGGAGCGTCATCTTTGGAAAGCGGGCATGCTTACAGTAGAGTTTAGAACGCGATGGACAAATTATCTTTGCCATTGCAAGGACTCAATTCACTAGTCAGACCAGTCACATGCAACTACACTCAGTGCTGGATTCTCATGCTAGTAGAGTTAACCTCATAGAAGTACCTGTTTGAAAAAAAATGACAAACTTCGCTGTGACTAACAGACAGAATCTGTCGTTTAGAAATAGCTAGAGCAACCATGATAGAACACCCTCTCTGTCTATCCACATGAGTCGGAAACAGAACCGTAACCATCCTTTCCTTATCTTCAGTTATGGTTATGTCTCCTTCGATCAACCAGACCACAGACCCTAAAGCACTAACCCACTCTTAAGTAACAGAATCGAATTAACAAAGACATCACCGGTGTCTTCATGACTCTTCACTTGATGTTCAGTAGGGCCAGAGTTCTAAAACTGGATCTCAGGTTCGATAACGTTTTCATCGTTAAGATGCCAGTCTTCCTGGTCCAGTCACTGTTCTGGCAGGATTTCCTCTGTTGCCGGAAAGATGCCGGGTTTCGACTGGAGAACTTTATTGGTAACAACTGTAGCTCGGATTACCTGAAGGTCAATCACGTCCTTCTATGCCCAACTCCCGCGGAGCATTCTTTCGTTGTGCAAAGGGAAGACATCAAGAGCTCACACGTCATCTTAGATCTGAGGGCCAGTGAAGCCACCGAGGTCAACTTCACTTTGTGGTGGACGCAACTTCGAGTTTTGCCAGCACCCTCAACAGCGTCGGATTATTCTCTCATGTCTTTGGGGAAGGAATGCGAGTTCTTATGTGCGGCTTCTATGACTTGCATCCGCAAAGAGCTGGTGTGCAACGGAATTCCCAACTGCCCCAGAAGCAAAGACGCTCCTCTGAGAACGTATACGCCGGACGAAGAACCATCAATGTGTTCGTCCGGAAGACATAATTTACAACTGCACTGGTGGGTTATAGGATTTGGACTGGGAATTTGCGCCTGTATATTAATCGGACTGGTTTATTCTGTTTGCAGAAGATGCCAAAATCACAGAGAACGCTTTTAAGAGAATGCTGTTTTATTCTCACCTCTACACACACACACATCTTTCGAAAATCTCAATGGTGCTTTTGTCTTTTAGAATAAAGTTGGTTTTTTACTTACTGAGTTTCTACGTGATTTTATTTTTAACCAATTAACAGTTTTCTTCAGCCTTAAATATGGGATGAAAGTTTTAACAAATTTTTTGGTACACAGTTAAATTTTGATTTAAGATATTTAAAAATATTCAGCTAATATTGGAGATGAAATGAAATATCCTAAGTTTTCATAAAAAATGTTTTCAAACGTGAACGAAATATGCAGACTGATATTAAATATTTCCAAAGGAAAGAGGTAAGTATATATAAAAAATTTTGAGTACACAATACTATAAAAGAGTTTCATTGTACACTTTAGATGCTTAAGAGATGCAATTTTGAGAAGCAGTTTCTTCACTAGCCTTATTCGCAAAGACATATTCAGTAAAATGTTTATTTTGACTCTTGACAGTTCACTACATGTTTCGCTTTGAAAAATTACTAAATTTATTTTAAAAATGAGTATTAGACATGTAGCTGATCATAAATATGTAAAAGAAAAAAATTAGCATTTTTTATTTTGAAGAAATTTATGGTTTCACAGTGAAACCAATAAACGGTAACGGGCTATTTTTCCTCCGAATAAGTTATCATCGAAATGCAATTTAAAATATATATTTAATTTATAAGTATACGTGAGTATTCATGATATTCAACATTCTTAAAATTCAATATTACTTTCGAAGATTCAATTTTAAAAAAATATCAATTTGTGCAAGAACCTTCATCATTTTGTTTCTCTTAGAGATCAAAAGCAACTTAGCTCTTGCAATGCCGATATCTTTGTGAATACTAACGTTATTGGACTGGAATTTTTATATAAGTTGGTCTATATATCTGGCTCTTAAGTTATAAAAGAAAAATGACGCTACATTTCTCCCATGCGCAGTAAAAAAATGCTCAATGTGTGGTTTCACTGCGAAACTAATGAACGTTAAAGGGTTAAAAGATATCTTCCTTCTCAGTTTTGTCGTTTTCAGAATCATATAAATTTTATTAAATTAAAAAACAGAATTTTTTAACTGTTGTTTTCTCCTAATATATTTGCGTGATCAAATATACAGAGAGTGCATTGCTTTCTTTCTATATTTAAGTTATTTTGATTAGCAACTAATTGAACAAAAATTGTCTATCATTGGGAAAACTTTTCTAACATAATGCTCACAGCACTGATACAAATTTTATACTATAAAGATAAATACCGTCAAAGAAACTATAAAAATATTTTTTCTAACAACGTTTGAAAGAGTATTAAATTTTATCTTTTACATTTGTTGAGCTGTGTATAGTATATAGCAATAACCATTTTTGTTCTTAGCACAGTGAGGGTGATAAGGCAACTTAGAGTGCCGTGACTAAGCATGTACAGTATTCGATATTTTAACCAAGTTGTCAAAATGGAAGCATTTGATTTTCGAGTTTACTGGTTTTCTGAATTTTTTTTACATTTATGACCAAGGGTAGCATAATCCCTTTTAGATTTTTCTTTTGTTTAGCAGCAAAAATAGAGAGAAAATCCTGTAGAAGATAACGAAAGAAATGGAAATTTGTAAACACTGCAACAAGTCAATGAAGAAAAAAATATGACTGGAAGCTGTCTTTTTCAAACTACCGCGATGTTAAAGGCGTAGAACTACTTTACCAGCGTGTCTCTTTTGTTTCCCGAATTTTCTCTCAGTTTCTCATTGTTACTCGCGATTCTCTTTTTTTCTGTAACTTCTGTTGTTACCCTTTATCTAAAAAATAAGACACTAGTTATGTTTTTAACAAATGTAGTTAAAGAGATATAGAGGATCTCGTCACCAATTCAGCTTCTTCTGTTGTTGTAACTTGTGTTGTTACCCTTCATCTCTAAAATAAGACATTAGTTATGTTTTTAACATATGTAGTTACCGAGATACAGTGACGAAACAAGAGGGGGGCAACTGCCCCGGGCGCCAGCCGAGAGGGGGCGCCAAACCAGGGGAGGTGAAAAATTTAGGAGAAAAATAATAAAGAATAGCATAAAAATAAAAAAATATATATATTTTTTACTTTTTTATTTTCTGTTTAAATTTTAGCCCTGCATCAAAACCAGTTGTAATGTTATTAAATAATTACGTAAAATTAAGATGTGTCTGTTGATAAAACCCCAAGTAACGCCGGTGCCATGAGACGCAAGGCGCTGAAAGGTGTGACTGATGGATTCGCGTAGGAATGTGGGAACGCATCGCACTACAGCTTCCTTCCGTGTATGCGCCTGTCCGGATTCTGGAAATGGACTCATATTACACCCCCTATCAACCCTTTACTGAGTAAAATCGTCCAAAAGGGGCGGTCTTCGGATATTGAAACAGAAGGTAGGAGACAATCCCGTAACGTAACCTCACTCTTCTACTCAACGAAAGATGTCCAGAAAATTGTCAGGCTCTGAAAACCGTAAAAAAAGCTAAAGAGAGAGAAAAACAAAGTCATCTCCCCTCATTTTTGTCATCGTGGCTAAAAGAAAATACCAATGAAGGCAAGTGGTATTAATCTCCTAGTTTTCGTTGTTAAGTATCAGTTTTTCAAAACTGTCACTGTACAAGTGGTTGTCCTTTCGAATTTTGTCTACATTAGGCACACATTAAAGCAGTGGTTCTCAAAAGTGCGCCCTAGAAAATTTTCGGGTGAACCCTGTGGTATTCCACAGAAATATGTGTCCAGATATAAAAATAAATATATTTACTATTTTTGTTATCAGTTTTCCAGTTCAAAGACAGTTTTCATTGCAAACAGCTAACCTTTCTGGTTGCCTTTTCTCCTTCTGATTAAATACAAGGAAATGTCTCTTGAAACCTTTTTGGTATTCCATAAAAGAAGGATATGTGTCAATATCTAAAAAAGTTTTTAACTTTTTGCTGCAATTTTCAGCATCATATTTATGTGTATTAGGATTTCCCCCCCCCCCTCACCACCATTATGTGTAAAAAGAGAGGAAGACTCTCGGTGGCAATTTTGAAAAAAATTGAACCCGAAGGATTAGAATCCTTCGGGTTCAATTCATTAAGAACTGCCGAGAGCAATCATACAATAACGGCGAAAATATGGCTGGTAAATATCAGAGAGTACAGGCACATATTTCAGAAAGTAACCGACCTTTGGCCAAATTTGTACCGTGGCTGCTCATACACTGAATTTGGTCGGAGTAATGGCAGGTTACTTCGGAACTGTTAATTGCCTTTGCATATATTTTAGCGCTTCTACTAATAGATGGGAGGATTTATTAAAGTATTCACCACTGGCACTAAAAAAAGAAAGTGACACTCTGTGGTCATCTCGTAGAGAAGCTGTAACTGTTTTCCACAAACACTTTGACAAGATTGTAGAGGCTTTGAATCACCTGCCATTAGATGCAGTATCAAGCCCTGAAAGGAAGTCTGTGTCTGTTTCAGTTTTGAAAAGTGTTCAGACCTTTGAATTTGCAGCTTTTACTTGCTTCTGGTAGAAAACATAAAAAAATAGACATCGTCAGTAAAATGCTTCAAAAAGAGGACATAGCCATTCATGTTGCTTGCAACCTCTTAAAAAGACTGACTGCACAAATAAAAGATTGCAGAGGTATAATTGTGAATAAAGTCCTTGGAGAAGCAAAACAATCTTGTCTTGGTCCGTCTTTTAAGGAAGAGGAAAAGTTTTTTTGACGAAAAATATGAAGATGAAAGCTCTGAAATTTCCCAACATAAAAAATTCAACTTTGCCTTACTGCAAATGAATGATAGAATAGAAGCTAAGTTAGAGACACGATTCCAATCAATGCAAAAGGTGAATGAAATTTTCGGAATTCTTGTCTCCAAACAATTGATGACTCTTGATAACAAACTTTTAAGAGAGAAGGCTACTACGAGACGATCTGGACAAGGATGAACTATCTGTTGAGATAAAGAGTTTTAAGTATTCTGTGATAGGGGTAGCGGCAATTTAGCTGGAAATAGATAAAAAAAGAGTAAGCTAAATTCTACTACCCTTGACTTTTAAAATTATTTATATACAACTGGTCTTCATGAAAACTATTCAAATTTGACCACGGCCCTAAGAATCTACTTGACTGTACCAGTTTCTGTCGCATCTAATGAGAGAAGTTTTAGCAAACTTAAAATCATAAATAACTATTTAAGAAACTAACTAAGCAAGACCGCCTTTCTAATCTTGCAGTGATTTATTTATATTGAACATGAGAAGGCATCAAACGTTTCCTACGATGATGTGATAAAAACTTTTACAGCAAAGAAGAGGAAAATTAAACTAAAGTAATTTGAGTGTTTAATGGTTAACAGAGTAAACTAGCCTATCCATCTGAAAAATTGTTTGTAACATTAATTTTTTTAAGTGGAACACTTAGTTAGGATATTATCATTGTTATATTATTGCACATGTTTTTTATAATGTACATTATGTAAAACTTGAACTTAGCGTATTTGTATTAAGTCAAACAAAATTATTTTCTAAGCATGTTTTTTTTTCTTTATTAAATACTTACAAACATATTAATTAGTGTTAGTCATTTTTCGGTATAGAACGGTAGATTTTAATTAAGACTTTAAGCAAACTAATCTATGTGTCATTTGTTGGTGTTCGCAAACTAATCTATGTGTAGGGGGCGCTAATCGTAGATTTTGCCCCGGGCGCCAAAATGCCTAGTTTCGTCACTGACCGAGATATAGAGGATCGCGTCACCAATTCATGCGCATTTCCCCCCAACTTTGCGATTCAGTAGTCGCTGAACTACAATTCCGATTTTCGAATTTTTTGGAATTTCTGTTGTTACCCTTTATCTAAAAAAAAGACACTAGTTATGTTTTTAACAAATGTAGTTACCGAGATATAGAGGATCTCATCACCAATTCAGCTTCTTTTGTTGTTGTAACTTGTGTTGTTACCCTTCATCTCTAAAATAAGACATTAGTTACGTTTTTAACAAATGTAGTTACCGAGGTATAGAGGATCGCGTCACCAATTCAACTTCTGTTGTTGTAACTTGTGTTGTTACCCTTTATCTCTAAAATAAGACATTAGTTATGTTTTTTATGTATGTAGTTACCGAGATATAAAGGATCTCCCATAAAATGTTTTTGTGACATTTTGGCTTGTGAATCAAATTCCTTCCTGAGTCCCCAATGGGATGAACGTAGCCCTACATTAAAATTAAAAGGCAACACTTGAAGCTAGTGTACAATGCCCTAAATTTCATTCCAAATTCGACCGAAAAATTTAACTGACTCATACTTCTACCACTCGCGATTCTATTTTCATATGAAAATCGTCTCTTAACAAGCAATACCACCTATTACAATTTTTTGAAATTTCGAAGAGGAAGAAAATACTCAATTTTTCGCAACTAATAACGAATTTTTCTGAACTTCTTAAACATCCGATATAAGCATGAGTCTGCACGCTACTACCAGATGTGAAAGAAAATTCAGAAATACTCATTAATAGTTGCGAAAAATTGAGTATTTTCTTCCTCTTAGAAATTTCAAAGAGGAAGAAAATAATAATATTCTAATTTTTAAACAATCGATTAAACATAGGTCTGACATTATTACCAGATGTGAAGAAAATTTAGAAATATTCATTGATGATGGATAATATTCAGTTCTTTCTTTCCTCTTGAAATTTCAAGAGGAAGAAAATACTAATTTTCGAAACTAATAGCGAATATTTCTGAATTTTGCTAAAATGAAATCTATATAAACTTGTAGTCTGCAGCTACTACCACATATGGAAGAAAGATTCAAAATATTCATTATTGGTTGAGAAATATTCAGTTCTATCTTCCTCTTCAATTTCAGAGAGGAAGAAAATATCAATTTTCAGCACTAATGGCTGCTAAGATATTTCTAATTTTTAACAATCTATGAGACATATCTGCACTACTACCACATGATGAAGAAAATTCAGAAATATTCATTATTGGATTGAAATATTCAGTTCTATCTTCATCTTAGAAATTTCAAAGAGAGGAAGAAAATATATTCCACTAATAACGAATATTTCTGAATTTTATTAACAATCTATATACATGGAGTCTGCGCTTACCACATATGAAAGAAGATTCAGAAATTTCATTATTGGTTTGAGAAATATTCTAGTTCTTTCTTCCTCCTAGAAATTTCAAGGAAGAAGTACTCACATTTTCGCCAACTAAACGAATATTTAATTTTTAAACTAATCTATATAAACATGATGCTTACACCACGATATGAAGAAAATTCCAGAAATATTCATTATTGGTTTGAGAATATTCAGTTCTCTTCCTTAGAAATTTCAAAGGGAAGAAATACTAATTTTCGCAACTAATAACAATATTTTCTAATAATTATACAATACATCGAGTACAGCTATTACACATTTGAATGTGAAGAAAATTTAAAATATTCATTATTGATTGATAAATATTCGTTCTCGTTCTCTTAAATCAGAGGAAGAAAATACCTAATTTTCGACTAATGAACGAATATTTCTGAATTTTTAAACAATCTATATAAACATAGTCTGCAGCTCTACAATATGATAAGAAAAATTCAAAATTTATTTGGTTTGAGAATGCTTCAGTTCATCTTCCTCTTTAGAAATTTCAAGAGGAAGAGAAAACTCAATTTTTCCAAACTAGACGATATTTGAATTTTAATCGAATGTAAAACATAGAGTCTGCGCTACTACCAGATGTAGAAGAGATTTCAAGAAATGACATTTGGTTGCGAAAATTGTATTCTCTTAGAAATTTCAAAAAATGATATGGTGGCGTTGCTTGTTAGCGTGAAATGTACTTAAGTCTCAAAATAGGAAAATAAATACAAGAGATTATATTTTGATAAAATTTAAATTGAATAAATTTGTGAAGCCATAGTTTGATAAATCTCAATGTGCATTCTAAGATATCTGACGTCATTACAGGCGACGCTCGGTTATAACGACCCTCACAGCGTCCACAGAAGTCTTTATACAGTGGTCATATAAGGTGATATAATTAAGAAAATACACACTCAACAGTTCCGTAAAATAGGCGATTTTAAAGAGATTCAACAACTAAATACTCAACTTATTTTTTTTTATCATTGGTATTAAAAAATAAATTTTATCAATTAAATATTTCAAAACAGATTTTAAATTACTAAATAAAAGATTGGACTACAAAACATTTATTTTCTAAAGAAAAATCAGAATGCTGCTTGTCTTTTCTACATATGTCGTTAGATTTTACAAAACATAATTTTTCATTTCAGTTAAAGATGATAAATAATGTGTTCTGTATTTTCTTGCCTTTAAAAAAAACAACATTTTAACGTCTCAACGCGAAAGCATTTTTATTTCCAGGCTAATCACAATTTCCGCTCTTTGTGGTGGATGGGAATTTTCCCCACTCAAGAAGTTGAACTGTAACGTGAAGACTCTACATCTACAGAAACTGTATCAATCAATAATCAATGTCGTTTCAGTTACCGTTTGAAGCATACTCTTTTTGGGAAAATACCGCGAAGAGTGAAAGTCACGTTGAATTCGGACGTTGTATTGGCGATGAATGACATTGGACGGTCGTTATACGGAGTATAAATAACACTTAGAAGCATGGGAAACACGCTGAGATTTTATCACTGGTCGTTATAATGGAACGGTCTTTATATTGGTCGTTACTAACGAGCGTCGACTGTATTTATTTTGCTATAAAATGTTGATCGGGAAAAAATGAAAGTGGTATATCATAATTTGTGACTATATGCTTATATTATCTCTATGCTGAGATCACTACCTAACTCAAAAAATTATTGATTTACGATATAAAAAAATGATCAGTTTTTTTTCTTCTAGAAGTTTCAGTGTTTAGCAATTCTATATTTTTTGGCATTATGTAGAAGTTAAAGAAATTATTTCCTTATATTACAAGATGCTAACTTATTACTAGGCCATAAAATCACTAAGGATTGTTCT